>JAPDOI010001012.1:0-238551 GCA_029168955.1 Aplectana chamaeleonis | reverse complement strand
AGTTGTGCAATCCGTTTTTCTGACCAATCCAGACTGCCTATGTGGAGTTACTGCTCATTTCTATCAATGAGAAGCGGTCAATTCAATTCAATTCAATTCAATAGCTTTATCTATGACAAAGAAACATACAAAATGTATGTGAGATAGGTTTAAACAAGACAGCCTGGACATGCAGGCAAACAAAATTGTAGGCAAAGAAAACACTCGTACGAATAAGAGCACCCTGAATTTAAAGTTTAGCAGAAAGCACGGCCATCGATCCCATGCAATGACCTGAGGTTGAAATGGGATAGCCTGCTTTTGAAAATCGGAAACTGCGCGGCCTCAACGATCTCTGAAGGTAATTTGTTCCAAATTGGGATGACTCTAAATGCAAAGGAATGCAGCACGTTGACTTCGACGTAAATCTACGTGCGAGCTGAAAGCGTGCTGGCGGGAGCGAGTACAGCGGCTGGTGAACACGAAAACACTCTCAAATGGGATGTCGCAAAGACCGTTAACGATTTTATAACATAAGTAAATCGAACTCGGTTCGCCGATATCGTAGGTGATCCCCAACATTTCAAGCCTTGCCGTATAGTCTGGTACCGCGTGGAAATACTTTGACAAAACGTTTTGAGTACCGCCTTGCACGTTTTCAATTATTCATCATCCTCGACAGAAGATGGTGACCAGACCTGCGTACAGTATTCCAAGAGCGGTCGGCAGTAGACAATGTATGCTTTCCTGTAATGTTCGAGACATGGGTGTGCAGAGATCTCAGGATGCAATTTGCCACACGAGAAGCTTTCTTAGAGATTTCCTTGCAGTGGGATTCCCACTAAGGTCGGTGCTAATAAGCACACCAAGATCACTGACAGTCTCGTACGGGAAGTAACATCGTTTAGGCGTAGAAAGCACTATGTTGGAAATTTATATGGAACAAGCTACATTTTTCTTCAGATATTTTTTAGCTGCCATAGTTCCAATTAGAAAGCCGGCCAGGTCACAGAAGCTCGATCGATGGCTTGCGAAGGGGACGATATATCTTCAGATCATCGCAAAGCTTTGGTATGTGCTCGACAATCCGTCAGAAATGTCGTTCACATAAATGAGGAAAGCAAAGGACCCAGAACGCTACCCTGGGGAACACCGCTGACGATTTGCGGGATGAGAACAAATCCAATTTTTACTATGGTCAATGAGGTGTCAGAAAGGAATTCAACCATTTTAAAAATGTCACCAGAAATGCCGTAGCCTTGAAGTTCAGAGTAGCTTTGATGACTGACTGTATCAAAAGCTTTAGCATAGTCTATGTACACAACATCAGTTTGAGCTTTCGTTCACAGCCGAACACCAGTCGAACGAGGATACCAGCTAATAGTTGATCTACCAGGCAGAAACCATATTGCGCCGGGCTGAGGAGGTTATTCGACGCGAGATGGAGGAACACATCTTTGATAATGATTTCGAGAACTTTGCATACTGATGAGGTTAACTGATGGGCCGATAGTTCGAGACCTGAACAGTTGGTGCCTTTTTCAAGCGGGGTTACAATCGCAGTATTCCATGACGGGAAGCGTTCCAAGAGCAAGACTATGTTTGAATATGCACGAGAGGGTAACATAACCCATTAGCAGCCCTTTGATGAAGTACGAGGGCACTGAGTCGGTGATGAAATCTTGTCATTGAGCTTTTTATGGCACCCATTACAACCTCGCAGCTGATAGGACGGAGCACAATTTGGAACATCGGGAAAATATGTCGCACCGTTGTCATGAGTAAATACCTTAGATTGCGAACATTTCGCATTTTTGCTGATCATCGATAATGACTTCGCCCTCTTTCATCTTTTAGAAGTGCTTGATACCCTTACGCGTTTTCATCTTTGCATTTCATGTACTTGAAGAAGTTTTTGATCTTCGAGCAAGTAAGGCGTTTTGCAGTTCTTGGCAAATCGTTTGCATTCTTTTCCGAAATCCCGAGCACATTTGCTGAAGGCAACGCGCTGACCAGGCTGAAAGCGGTCACGCCAGAGGAAGTGCTTTTAGCGGCCAAGCGCTGCAGGTGCGGTGGAAGGTTTTGGTGTAGGGCCATGTTTCCGAAGTGGAACACATTTCTCTATTACAAGGTGGACATAGGAAATGAAGGCATCATACACCTCGTTTATATTGCGGCACGTGCAAAAGAGTTCAGCCAGTTGTTCCTATCAACCAGAGATTTACTTGAGTCCCAATTGGCTCTGCGAAAATCAAAATTACGAGCTGTTTTCAGGAACATCAGGTTGACTATTTGCGATTTCAAAGGCTATGCTACAGTGGTCGCTTGTAGAAAATTTGGCTGAACCTCCAATCAGTAATTAAAGTGAGGTCATTGCATAAGATCAAATCCAGGACATTGCGCCCGTGAGTGGGCTCAAAATTCAGACATGATAGACCAAGAACTGGTAAGAAAATTATCGAATGAGGCATTAAATAGCATGCCGGAATCTCAGAAGAAGAACACGTATAATTGAAATCTGTAACGACTATGGAAGGGGAATTGCACCGTACACCAGTCGGCTACAGTCTCTAACAATTCGAGAGAGTCCTCACTATAGTTGCTGGCCGCCGGTAGCTACAATCAAGCGGAAACAGGGACCAAATTGAAACACAACTTTATCAAGAAACAAAAGCTCACAACAAGAAGTTAAAGGATTTGGGTATGGATTGAGCAACTCTAATGATATTCTTTACAACGATTGCGACACCACCACCAGTAACGCCCGATATTCGGTCACATCTATACACCACATAACAGCCATCTAGTGCTAAGGCGAGTCGGGTCGTCCTCAGTGAGCAGGTTTCAGTTATAATAACTATATCGGAAGACGAATAGTTGAGCAGTGTGTTCAGAGAGGCTAATTTGTTCCTAATGAATCGAGTGAAGTATACACAGTTCAGGCTACCCTTTGCCGCTGGGGATGACTCGCTCACACTCACTGTGATGGGGAGAAGCGAGTGGGAGGTCAGATCGCCCGAGGGTGGAGACCGACAGGCGGCCTCGTCCCCCTGGTGGACTCGGCCCTCCCCTTTTGGGATCTCGCTTCTGCTCATCACCTTTCAGCACAACATATCACCGCATCCTCGTCCGACCTGCGAGCTTCACGGAGCATAGCTCATAACTCAGACGCTGTACGACGGGCGTACGTATACATTTTCCCAGTCAGTGGAACGTTTTGGCTTATAGCTGCTGCGTAGTAGTTGAATAGCGTCGTGATGATTAGCGAAGGCGACCTTCACCAGACGCTTCTTCTCCTTATCAAAGGATCCCATCAGGTACGAGTCGTCAGGATGGCGTCGACCTCCAGATGATCGAACGGGGCCCTCACTGTTTTCTCGTCGGCCTCCACTCGGCTGTGTGCCAAACAAATTGCTCTCTTCTACCACATACCCATAATCACGACCTGAGAAGGAATCACCTGCGGCATGGCCACCAGGAACGCTCGCTGAACTGCGTCACCGGCGGCGAGTGCTGGTGGCGCCACTCCTCTCATCTTCGTCGAAGCTCACCAACGGCTTCCGTTATCGACCGGATCCAGGGCTGCAAAGGCATCTGCGATAATCGCCACCATTTATTCGACCAGACCATTCATCGCATCCTTCACAGTCTCGTTGATCACCTCTTGAATCTCGGCTCTCTGCTTGGCTTGCATGGTGATAGGATGCTCGATCGTACGATACCTCAAACTTGGGTAATTAAACCGATTGGGAATTGGGAATCGATGAACATGAAACTCATTGCAGCACATTCGATTGGGAATTCGAAAAAAGGTCGATTGGGAATCGATGAACATGAAACTCATTGCAGCACAACCGCTCTCGCTCAATCGCGATCGAGCGTGCTGGTATGGGATCCATGCACATTGATCCCCAGCCGACTACTTCTCATTGATAAGTGAATGAGACACTCTTGGTGGACTCCACTATATGTTAGTAGAGTCACCAACCTCACCAGATCTACTTCCATAGCCGTAGACTATATCTTCTCTTTTAGAAGTACTTCTAATACTTCTAATATGTACTTCTAATACTTACAAGAACGATAGTTAAGTGCGCCAGAATCGGGCTACCGTAATCTTAGCCGTCAAATAAATTGTTTGACGACGGTTTTTCACGAACGAAACGACTCATTCGACGGCGATAATCATATATTGAGAAACCATGACTTTTCTCAATATTTCTATCTCATCTTTGAGCTTTCTGGGATTTCTGGTAATGGTAGGAGACAAGCCAGTAACGGTCAAAATTTCCAAGGGCTGCCCCCGATCCACAGTACCCCTTTTCGCGGCGGGACCAGCATGGATTCTTGGCTCGCATGCACCCATGGTTTCTTGGCACGCTTGTTCGATCAATATGCCTCACATATTCGTTATCACGAAGTGTATGCCGTGGGGAAAACTGTTCCAAATTAGACGTTTTTTTGAGAACGGCTGAAATTCTGTCTGCAGGGCCGTTTTTCTCGAATGTGACGTGATTTTATCGACCGGATCGATGTTTACTTGCAGATAGCCGAAATAACTGAAGAAAGCTTGAACGAGAAGACCTTTTTCGTAGTTAATGATATTTTCGCACATTTTAATCATATGTTATTTTAGCTCTATTTCATCTGTTCTTAAGGCCCTTTATTAGAAGCACCATGGAGAAATTTATGACCCTTCGTGGTGCTTATGCTTGAGTAAATAACGAATAAAATGAACGAATTCTCATCTGAAGACCGAACAGATGCGCCACAGATGCTTTCGCCTCAATCATCAAGAAAGTTTCCGTAGAAGTTTTTGAAAGTTGTTTAAAGATAAAGTCATCTCAGCTTGGAAAACACAAATTTAGCATGTACTCACACCGCTCAGACAGTGTTGAATCCACCATGCGAGTTTGTGATTTTACGTCAACCTGAACTATCTTTGTAATCAATGACTTCACAAGAGGACCGGCTGCAAGCAGGAGTGGACATATCGATTGACCAGTGTGCCAAGAATCCATGGGTGCATGCGAGCCAAGAATCCATACTGGTCCCGCCGCGAAAAGGGTACTGTGTATCGAGGGTAGCCCTTGCAGAATTTTACACGGCCGTTACTGGCTTGTTGGTGAAGATTGGAATGATAATTTTATAGGCGTACTCAACAATTTCCGTGATTCAAACTTCAATTCCTTTAACGATTCATAGTTCTTTAAATTACTTATAAAAACAATCCATGTATTTTTTAGTACAAATCCATTACCTACCATACTATTCTAGTAGAAAGGCTTGTTTGCAGGGTATCCCGAAAAGTAATCAGGAGTTTGCTCCAAATCTAACACCTATGAATCTTTGCTAGTTTAAGCAATTCTCCTCCCAATATTCTTGTTCTTCTTATCGGCCACATGGAAACTACTCCTCATAGGTGTAGAAAGGCGGCCACATCCCGCACAGGTTCTTCCACATATCCATAACTGTTAGAGATGTCGGCCTTGCAGGACATGAAAATAAATGAAATGAATCATGCCCTGGATTTGGCGTGGCAGTCAGGACATTCGTCGGGGATCGACCAGAGTCGATCTTATGGACGAAGGCGCTTGAGGTAGAGGAGTGTCCACAACGTAGACCTGCCAGGATGACGCGTGTACGTCTGGGTAGGTCCATTTTCGCTGTCATCGATCGGGGGGCACGTCACCAAGAATTGGATTTAGGGAGCACTGGAAAGGTATTCTCTGACGAATCGCGTTGTGCTCCATTTGCAGCGATCTGACGCGATTGAGCTCCGACGTCGCCCAGCGTTGACGATCCAAGACCCGAGACTGCAGCATGAAGTAGCGAGCGTATATGTCCGGAAATGGGGACCAGATGGCAGTAGAAGTCAGAAGTGTGGAATTCGCCCACAATGCCAACATGGAACTGTTGCGACTGGAGTTGACAATGCTGCTTTACAGGAAGCGGCGAACACTCTTGATGTAGATGAGATACCGGTGTGGGTCCGAGGGCATCCAGTGATCACGCGTAGAGCAGTGTTCTGTGCACGCTGACGTTTTGCTCCGAAAGAAGGTTTCCGACAGGTGTCTTGACCATATTGGGGCTCCATATTCCAGCACCGGCTGCACCATGGCCCTGTAGGTGGTTCGCAGGATTTCCTTAGAGGCTACCCCATGTAATGCCTGCTAGCGAACGTAGGATGTTGCATTTACGTGTGTTGGCAGCAGCAGCTCAGGCTACGTGTATTTTCATGAAAACGTATTGACGGGTCAAGGAATACACCGAGTAGTCGAAAGTGTTTTGATAAGGGCAGCATATTTCCTTCCCAAAGAGACAGCTTGGGATGCAGCTTGTGTTCGGCTGTCGCTGTAGTGCATAAAGTAACGCTGGACTTCGTTGGAGAGACAGCTTTGGGCTGCTTCGATTCCAGGAACTTAGCCAGACTGACGAGGTATTTATTCATCTGCAGCAGTGGCTCGATCGATGTTCAGGGTCAGTACAAATAATAGTGATGTCATCCGCATATAGACATAAGTGGATGTTTGGGGACAGCTTCGGCACATCAGACAAATACAAAGAAAACAAACTGGGAGATCAAACTCACTCCTTGTGGGAAAGCCCGCCTTCAGGGGCACAGACTTCGAGAAGTGTCCATCCAAATTTCACACGAATGGAACGATTCTTGACAAAGTTATCAGTCCATCTTTTGCGCCAGTCGGGAATAGTAGAATCCAGAATCGATTTGGACAGCAGAGGATGCTGACATTATCGAAGGCAGCGGTTAAGTCAACTGCCACGACTATGCGCTAGCCAGCTGGAGGGTTTCATATTGAAGCCAGCAATTATGTGTTCTGTGATGGACGTGAGTGCCGTGATGGTAGAGTGGGCCTTCTTGAAGCCATGTTGATGCACGTTATGTCGTAATGCTTCTTGGAGGTGCGGGTTAATGAAATTTGCTCCGCTAACTTAGCAATGAGGACAAAAAGAGAGATGGGTCGATGCGAAGTTGCACTTGATCTTATGGTTTGCCCAGGCTTGAGGATCGATAGAACAATTGCTTGCTTTCCATCTGGCAGAGAGACGACACCTGTGCTGAATGACGAGTAGACCAGATCACAAAAGTAGTTCAAGGTACTGTTCCGGCAAGTGCTTGAGATGAACAGCTGACACGCCGTCAGGTCCCTCGGCTCTCAGAGTTCTTCATGGACTTGATGAGGGAAGACATCTCCAGAAGCAGTTATATTGAGTACACATCTTCCCAATATGACTGCCTTGTTATGTGAATCCACATAGACAATGAATGAATAATTAAGAAAACTCTTTCCGTGATTTTCCTGTTAACATCCATTTTCCAGTACTCATGTTCAATTTTCGGTGCTATGTAGGAAGGGGGCCACACGGATTGTATCGCACTTAGCCACGCCCATTTTTCCGATGCCGCCAATGACTCTCCTGTATTTGGCAGGGGAGAGAAACCCCGGGTAGGTGCTCAAATTTAGTGCGACACAAGTAAAATGGGCGTGGCCAAGTCCATCGCGCCATACTTTGCCTGTGCCACTTCCCACATAGCGCGCAATTTTTCACTCAATTTCATGAAAAAAGCAGAGAAGAAACTTCAACGCTCATGAAAGAGTACTGAAAGGAAGCGCAAAGAAATAGAAAAGTCGTTTTGGGTCCATTCACTGAGCTCTCCAATAACAAGAAACTGTCTTCTTGAAGTCCTTTATGAATTGAGCGCTGAGACGAGACTGACGAAGAAAAATCCATTTTCTGCCGTCAGAATGAGTTGTTTCATCCGTGAAGAAAAATCGTCGCCAAACAATTTATGTTTACGGCTAAGACACGGTGGCCCGATTCTGGCGCAGTTAACTATCGTTTTTGTCTAATACTCAGGCCCCTATTTTATATGTACTTCTATTAGTGATGTACTTCAAATAGAGGCTGTTTTTCTATTTCTCTACCCTTCCTTGTTGACTTCTTCTTCTTATCGGCCACATAATAGCTTCTCCTCATAGGCGTAAAAAGGCAGCCGCATCGCACGGGTTGTTCCACATATCCATAACTGTTAGAGAGGTCGGCTTTGCAGGACATGGAAATAAATGAAAGGAATTGTACCCTGGGTTGTGGCAGTCGGGACATTCGTCAGGATCGACGAATCGATCTTATGGACGAAGGCGCTGCCGAGATGTCGTACGTTCGTGCCGTGGCAGTGTGGAGGAAAGAAGATCATCTCCGTGCAAACCGACGTCATCCCACTCCACGAAGAAGGGTTTTTGTCATGGGAGAGGTGCTGGCCGGCCGCAGAAAACGCTCTCCTTCGGATTCTCCTGCAAAGGGCCGGCGTGGAGAGGAATCCTGGACCCGCTCAGAAGTACCTATGCGCCGCGTGCGCTCAAGGATGTTACTAGGAGACATACCAGCGTCCAGTACTTCCGGATGCCAAAAGTGAGTGCATCTCTCCTGTTCGGGATCTCTAGTTCTGTGAGGCATCATAACTCTTCTTTTCGATGTGTTTTGTGCATTATATAGCACCTACCAACTCTGATTCCTCAAGCTCAATCGCCCCCTTTCCATTGTACATATAAATCTCAACGGCCTTCATGGCAAGCTTTCTGAAGCTATCTCTCTTTGCACATGCCTGCCATCAGACGTGATCATGGTTCCAGGAAACCAAGCTCTCTCCATGCCCTACAAATCCTCATCCCAATATCCCGGGCTATACTTCTTACCATGCTCCAAAGGTCAAATCTTGGCAGGAGGAGTTTCCACTTTGTATTATCTACTCTTCCCTCACACCTCTTACCCTAACACTCCCACGGACAGTACTCTCGAGTACCTCCCGGTCCCATCTCCCCCTCAAAACTCCCCTTTCTCTCTTCAACATCTATATTCCCCCTACCCATCATTTATGCCCCTCCATCCTATGATCCTATTCTACTCCTCAGGCAGCTTTACGACTGCTCCTCTCATCTTCGTCTATATTTGCGGGCGATTTTAATGCTCATATACATTTTGCTCGTCTCTTGGCTCTGATGCTAGAGGAAGTGACGTCGAAGAGTAATGGGCAGGAAGGAGGTCGACCTGATCATCACTAAACGATGATCAGCCCCCTCGCCCTCCCTGCCAACAGCCCGATCTTCTAGCCCAGACATAACTCTTGTCTCGCCCAACCTTTCAAACACCTGCTCATGGTCTACCTCGACTACATTGTCTAGTGATCATATTCCTGTCTTTGTGCACATCGCTCTCTCAAATTCTCTTGCTCATTATTCTGGTGTTCGACAACGTTCTTATCTCAATTTAGGCCAAGCAGACTGGTGCCTGTTCAGCGAGGTTGCGCTCCACCCTGGCAGCTGACTATCATGGAGGTTGGCAGTAATGCACATCAAAAGAGCACCACCTGTCTGATGTAATCCGCCGGGCCATGAAGGCGGCTATTTCTGTTGGCCGCATTCAGAACAATTCTATCCAAACGTCTGAGAAATTCTCCAAAAGATTAGGACTAGAGATGCCGGGAGAGCAGCCGACCATCTAAGACCACTGTCGTTGCTCAACTCTGATGACGAGATCAGAAAAAAGATCTGGACAGGCACATGAAAGAAGAATGGGAAAAGTTCACAGGGACAGTTGGATTTCAGGAGCCCGGACAGTGCAACTACGTGGAAGGTACTGCGGAGGCTTGATCTGGAAAAAGAGCTCGCCAGCTACCGTATCCACCATTGAATTTGATAATAACGTTTTCAAGACGGGTAAGGAAGCCGCCTACTCTCTTGGAAAAAGCTGCTTTGTATCACAAGTACACGGCGTGGGTCCGCAGAATAGAGTGACAGATTAGAGAGCTGTGCCGCCTCCCGCTCATGAGCACGGCCGATGCGTACACTGTGGCGCACGTAGAAGATCATAAAAGGACATGCGGAACTCCAAAGCTGTCGGTCCCGACGGCATTTGTCCTACTGTACTGAAGAAGCTCCCGACTGAGATCCTCCCAGTCGTGGTTGATGTGATTAACACTTCATTCAGCTCGTGCATTATTCCCCAAAACTGGAGGACAGCCAACGTCATCCGTTGCCGAAGCCAGGCAAACCTCAGTCGTCAGTGAAGGGTTATCGACCCACGTGGCTTGATGTCACCTTTCGCTAAGGTAGCCGAAAAGCTCATTGTGGAGAATTTAGCAAAGCATAACGAGAAACAATTGTTTCAACACGGGTTCAAAAGGCTGCATTCTACAACTACTGCGTTGCTAGAAATTACTAGCTATGCAATCGACGGAGTTTCAACGGCACTTTGAAGCCATTGAGAACTGTTGCTGTCGCGTTGGGATCTCACCAAGGCTTTCGATACAGTTAACCTGGGAATCCTGTCAGAAACGTTCTGGAAGGTCGTCGAATACCACCGTGGCAAAAGCGCTGGATATCGGCCTTTATCAAAGGTCGACGGGCAGAAGTCATGTTCCAGAGACCATGTCTCCAACAGTATTCCTATGGCAGCTGGAGTCCCCCAGGGCGGTGTTTTATCACCAGCTCTCTTTCAGTCTGTATCTAGAAGATATGCCTGAACCACCACAGGATATCAAGACTGTCGCCTGCGCCGAATGATATAACAATCATGTGTCGAGACCGGGATATAAAGGTAGCCGCCACCAAGATCAACTTGAGTACCTGAAGACGCTGAAGAGGTTCTTCAGAGCGACAAGATGCTAAAGATCTCCGCATCGAAATCATCAGTATCCGTCCTCACAACGGACCACATCCGAGCACAGAGCTCATCCGGAGGTAGAGTGGGATGGAGACCGTCTTGCCCTGCTGCTCGATTTCCAAAACTGCTTGGTCTTGTGCTCGATCCGTCGCTCAAGTTTCATAAAAAATACCGAGGCAGAAGCAGGCTGTTATTAAAGCCAAACTCAATGTTCACCTCCAGGGCCCTAGGCGGTACCTCATGGGGTAGCAGCAAGGAAACGATACTCATGACGTATAAGGCGATTCTTCGGCCAGCCATGGAATACGCCGCACCGGTTTGGCAGCATCTGGTTTCAGAATCTTCCTGGTTTAAAGATGCAACGCGTACAAAATGCCGCTCTTCGCATTGCCACCGGATGTGCAAAGAGTTCCCCAGTCGAGCATCTGCATGCCGAAGCCCGTCTATTGCCTGTGAAGGAGCACTGTCAGCTGCGAAAGCCCAGCAATTACGAATCCAATATTATTAAGCAACCTTAAACCACCCGTCCTGGAAGTGCTTAACCCCGTTAGAGAGAAGAGCCAAAGAATTGATACCATTTTGCCGATGCTCCATGCAAAGTCAACTTGCAGAGATGGCACGACTCTCACAGCAAGAACGACTCCGTCTTTTTGCGCGAGGAGCACACCAGAAGTTCGTACGGTGTCATCTTGAGAAGGCGGCGGTGAATCTATACTAGGAGAAGTACCGCCACCCCAGATCTGCGAATCCGAGACTCAACTCGGAAGAAGGGCTAGATGCACACTGGCATCCGTTGCGCTGCGGTCACTCGTCAATGCTCATGTCTCATACGTCCAGCAAAATCGAGCTAGCAGCAAATCGAGTGTCTCTGTCCGGACTGCAGTACTATCGGCCATGATATTTAGCATTCTATTTCGCTGGCTCGGTGAGACCTACCACGCTGCCCATAATGGATCTATGGACGAATCCACTACTGGTCGCCCAGTTTCTTCACCTATGACAAAACCCTCGATGTGGCTGCAAAGAAGAAAGAAGAAGATGGACGAAGGCCTTGAGGTGCGAGGAGTGTCCACAATGTAGACCTGCCAGGATGACGCGTGTACGTCACAAGACGTTGAAGCAAGGACTTTTTCAGGCGTCACCGTCTGCCGTTACGGACAATCGTGGCGGGACCGCTTCGCCATCAATAGTCAGCAAGCCAAGAGAACAAAGCGAATGCTCCAGAAAATGACTTGCGATAGCGAATACGGGGTTTCGGGCCCCCCTTTTTTGTTTCGCAGCAGTTCATTAGTTACTCAGATATCGATAAATCGAATAGGCCATAAGTATAAGGCTGCAATATGGACCGAAACAGGTTAGTGAGCGGAAAGTACACATGCTCCAACATAGAAGATGTACCCTTATTTAGCAAAAAAGTGATAAAAAACTTGTGCTCAGCATCCGAAAGGAATACTTTTCTGAGTGAATTTCCACAGGTTAATTTAGGGTCACTGGCGTAAGCATCGCTTATGCACCTAGGTACTCACAATGTGCCCATAATAAATCAGTGTAAGAAACCTGAATTCATGTTGGAGTTCCTGCCAAGGAGAAGTTTTAGGCAAGCTGTGTCATTCTCAATCAGCAGAACAGGTTTGCATAGAACCCTGCCTTCGCTTTCGCGGCGGTTCGCTGCTCTTTAACATTAATGTCTTAGCTTGGTGCCATTGAATTTTCAGGTGGTCCCGCCACGATTGTCTGTAACGGTAGACGGTGACGCCTGAAAAAGTCCTAGCTTCAACGTCTTGTCTGGAGTTGACAATGCTGCCTTACAGGAAGCAGCGAACACTCTTGATGTAGATGAGATACAGGTGTGGATCTAGGTCATCCAGTGATCACGCGTAGAGCAGTGTTCTGGCACGCTGACGCTTGCTCCAAGAGGCTTCCGACAAGTGTCTTGACCGCATTAGGGCACCATATTCCAGCAATGGCTGTACCATAGCCTTGTACTTAGGTGGTTTGCAAGATTTCCTTAGAGCTACCCCATGTAGTGCCTGCTAGCGAACGCAGAATGTTGTTACGTGTGTTGGCAGCAGCAGCTCGAATACGTTTCACGTGTGTTTTCGTGAAAACGCAGTGACGGGTCCAGGAATACACCGAGTAGACGAGGGTGTTTAGATAAGGGCAGCAGATTTCCTTCCCAAAGAACGTAGGATGCAGCTTGTGCTCAATAGTCGAAGTAGTGCATAAAGTAACGCTGGACTTGGTAGGGGAGACCTTTAGCTGCTTCGATTTCAGGAATTTAGCCAGACTGATAAGGTATTTATTCATCTCGGCAGTGGCTCGATCGATGACAGGGTCAGTACAAATAATAGTGATGTCATCCGCATACAGACATAAGTGGATGTTTGATGACGGCTTCGGCACATCAGACAGATACAGAGAATACAGGCTGGGAGATAAAACTCCACCTTGTGGGACGCCTGCCTCCAGGGTCACAGACTTCGACAAGTGTCTATCAAATTTCACCCGAGTGGAACGATTTTTGACAAAGTTGTCAGTCCATCTTTTGCACCAGTCAGGAATATTAGAGTCCAGGATCGATTTAGACAGCAACGGGATACTGACTTTATCGAAGGCAGCGGTTAAGTCAACTGCCGCGACTATACTTCTACCAGCTGGAGGTTTCATGTTGAAGCCAGCAATTATGTGTTCTGTGATAGAGGTGAGTGCCGTGATGGTGGAGTGGGGCTTCTTGAAGCCACACTGATGCACGTTATGTCGTAGTCCTTCTTGGAGGTGAGGGTTAATGAATTTCTCCGCTAACTTAGCAATAGGGGCTAAAGGGAGATGGGTCGATGCGATGTTGCTTGATCTTCTGGTTTGCCACGCTTGAGGATTGGTAGAACAATTGCTTGCTTCCATCTGGCGGGGAATGACACCTGTGCTGAATGACGAGTTGACCAGATCACAACCAGTAATTCAAGGAACTGTTCCGCCAAGTGCTTGAGATGGACCCAGTTGACACGCCGTCTCGGAGTCCCTCAGGCTTTCGGAAGTTCTTCATGGACTTGATGAGGGAAGACATCTCAGTGGCAGTTATGGCAGGTACATCTTGTCGGCTGAGCTTCCTTATAGACCGGAGAGTGAGCCTGTTAGAACGATCGCGGCGGGACGTCGCAGAGGCAAGGTGTTTTCCAAGTCGACATGCAGCCTTAAAGCCGAACTCGATTTTCTCCGAAGGGAACTCAAGCATGTTGCGATCCGCTGCCAGTTTCTTCCCAGACAACCGCTTAAAATGTTCCAGGTCTTCTTTGCATCAGTGGAGAAATTCAAGGATTCAGTGAACTCCATCCATCGCATGCGCTTGTAATCATTCATCCTTCTGGTGATCTCATCAGACAGTAGTTGAATGCTGGGGATCTGCAGAGATCAGCTCGGCGCTTTTCGTCCCGTGTTTCGATCTGCTCCCAGAACATCCTTGCGGGAACGTTAGGATGAAACGTTCTCCCGCACGCCTTGTGGGAATTGCAATTCTGGAGGGCTTTGCATATGGCATCAACAACGTTAGACTTGACCTTCTCATGAACGGAGCCGGTAAGCGGATAGTAGGCTACCCGACTGAGTAATATCTCATTGAACATGACCCAGTTAGCCTTACGATAGTTGGTGTACACATTGCTACGCGAGCCTATGAAAGGTGCCAGGTGACTATTGAGAGACAAATCCAATGAAGCTTATATGGGTACATGATCGCTGGCCATAGCTATAGCAGTTGACCAGATACAGGAAACTGGAAGAGAAGATGATACAAAAGTGACATCCGGAGAGGACGGCCTGCCCGTGGAAGGAAGGCGAGTGGGGGCGTCCTCATCAATGGCAACAAGGTCACAGTCCTCCGCGAAAAGCTCTAGTACCTCTGTCATCGGGATCTAGAGAGGAGAACCAGGATGTAGAGTGAGCATTAAAATCGCCAGCCATGACAACAGAAGACGAGGGGAGGGCAGAGTGCACAGAATTCACAAAAAAATGGAGTGGGGTCAAACGAATTAGGACATGAGCAGGTGGGGGGGGGATATAATTATTAACAATATCTATAGGGCAACTTTGCAATACAACCTGTACACCTATACATTCTACAACATTATCATTAGGGAGAGCTATAAGATGAGAAGGTACAGAAGGTTTTACAAACGTAGAAACACCTCCACCGTGAGAAGTGCGAGGGTAGGTGGTAAGGCGTATAATCGGGGAGGCGTGGTAGGGAGGATGTAGGGCTAAGTTTTGTCTCCCGAAGGAGGATGACATCTGGATGAAAGCGTTTAATGTACAATGTGAGTTCAGCAAGTTTGGTACGCAGGCCATTGATATTGAGTTGAAAAATGTCTAGACAATGAAGAGGAACACTAGGGGGAGTGTTAGAGCAAGACATACAACAATAAGCATCAGTGTAGTCATCAGCTAGCTAACCCCGAACATTTGAGGTGTACCCAGCCGAGGCAACCACCGCACTGGACGCTTGCATGTTGAGCCGATAATCCACAGTGAAGACCAGGTGGGATAACGTGGTCTTGCTTCTCGGTTCCGGGTTCCACTCATTGCCAACTCGTAACAGTAGAACACGAAGGAGTGCAGCAGCCAGCCATTTGCACTCCCATACAGAAAAAACTCCTCGTGGAGTTGTTGACGCTCGTTTGATGAGTCTTCTTGATCTTGGTAGTCGACTTCACAGATCCACCACGCGTAGGTTGAGCATCTCGGATCCCCTTTTTGGTGTAATTATATTAGGGGTGTATTTCCTATAGAGGGTGTACTCAAATTATTGGGCGCCAATATTGAAGAAACATCCCGTGCCGAACTGGTTCCTCTAAAATGCTACATTCGAATAGCCAAACAGAGGTCCATTTCTAAAAGGGGTGTACTTCTAAGAGAGGTGTACTTCAAATAGAGGGTGTACTTCTAATACTCAGACCTCTATTTTGTTTGTACTTCTAAAAAAAGTGTACTTCAAATATTGAACTTATAAAACTCAGCCTTCCCTTTTAGGTGCACTTTTATTAGAGGAACTACGGTGTATGAGATTTCCTGGTTTTCAGATTAGCCGGCGATGGTCAGACCTATATGGCTGAGAAGCCACCAGCATTCCTCTTCGGTGAGAAAAGGAGACCCCGGGTCTCTGAAGCTTTTAGACGTACGTTAACCTTATTTGTCTTCCATGTTGAAAGCAATCCAATAAAAACATATTTGTAATTTTAGGCCCAAATCACCCTTACCACCCTTTTTATGATATGGGCCCTCCATCGAGCGATATATTTGCGGAGCCGACATCCAGCGAGATGATGGGTGAGTAGAGAGATACCGCAAGTCTTGTTAGGCGTCGTTTATACTCCAGCCGTCGAGCCGCGCGACAAAGTGCATTTCTGCAATATTGATCACGCGCCGCTGCACGATCGATATTAGTGGCCGAGTAGAGTCCCGCCGCTGAAAGGCGCGGCAGCATACAATGGAGGAAAATCGATCGATCATGCTGCCGCGCCTCTCAGCGGCGAGACTTTTTTCGGCCCCTTATAGGACTATACACGTGGCCGCGCCGCTAGGCGGCGGAAGCATAAACGACGTCTTACGGTCTTGTCATTGCGGATTTGCTCAGGCGCGCTGCGCTTGCCGGTTTTCTTCCGCCACGTATTTTGGGAAGCAGTAGTGCAAAGTGTTTGTGACCTTATGTTTTAAGAATCTGAATTTTAAGGAGAGGCCACGGCGAGTGGCAGGTCAGTTCATTGGCCGTATGGCAGTCACCGCGCGATTCTGAGGCCAGCACCACCCCAAACGTCGGGACATTCTACTTCTTCATGGAGCAGCGGAGGTGTGCACACTATTTTTTCATGACGCTTAAAAGTTTTAGAATATTTGCTTCGATGTAAGCAATTTGTTGCGCAAAGACGGTGTGTAGATGCCTTTTGGAATGCAGGGTGATCGAAGACAAAATGCGATCTCACTAAAACCGAAATACCTTTGTTGCAATGTTTCGCATGACAATGGCAGAGGATGCATCGCACGAAATTATGACTAGACTATCCTCTCTCACCTTCTCATAGCGCGGACCTAGTATCATCAGTTCTCACTCGTTACTTTTCGGAGGCCAGATTCGTCATTGCATTAACCCTGGGTTTGTGGATTTGGCTTGGGGTTAAAGCGAGAATCAACGTGTTTGTGCGCGCTCTCAACCCAACACAAACCGACAAATTCAAGTTTAACGCAGTGATGAATCCGGCCTCAGTTGGCAACGGATGACAACGCACGATTCCACCCATTTTCCTATTTGGTTTACTGTGCCTCTCTGGGCCAAACTTCGGTCCGCAATTGCGTCTCTACACTTTTTGCGGCCGCACGCGCTCGAGTCAGTCGAGTTTCCAGCGCCAAAGCCGACTCGATGTGGCTTTTTTATACAGTTTTCTCCATTTTTTTTAAGTTTCCAGTTTCCAAATCCCACCTAGAGTTAACCGATCGGCGGCTGCGGCGCTGGAAACTCTTCGGACTCGAAAGCGCGCGACCGCAAAGCGTTGCGAGACACAATTTCGGACCGGAATTTGGCCCAGAGAAGCACAGTATGCTTATTTTGTTGCACTTTTGGTGCACCATCCACAATGACGATTTGCATGTTTAGCGTTTACCTAATAATACAAGAGACGAGAAAAATAGTAGGAACTGATATAATTTGTTTAAGGAGGTTGTTTGGAGTGCATTCTAAAGTTCATTTGTCCATTTTTGAACGTCGTCATCATAATTTGTTCAGAGATTTCCATCCAGTGGCCATATTCATGAAATGATAGGATCTCCCGGGAAGGTACAAAGCCCACCTGCTGCTGGCCGAGTTTCCGATGCTACACCTTCCTGAGCACTCGGCAGGTAGGCAGGAAGGCTCCCGGCTACTTGGCGGGTAGGCAGGAGGGTTTCTAACCAACTGGTGGGTGGACGGTGAGAATTGAGGCTGCCTGCTACGTCGATCTTGCGTTTCAGAACGTGATCAATATTTTACTGGCAGGCAGCGCGCGCTCTGCCCATCCACCAGCCCAATCAAGGTCGGGCATGCTGTGCCCGGAATGCAGTAGTAGCGGGGATGAGACACAGAAGCCTGCTTACCCTGGCGGTCTCATCTACGTCTTTGCGGGTGACAACCCATGCCTGTCTCTGCTATGACAGGTGGCGAAGAGGAGTCCGCCACTATTGAAATCTCGACAGGGAAGCCACAAAACTGGTCATAAGTCGGGTACGGTAAGGTTACGCCTCCTTCCTGCGCCCGCGCTTTCATGAATACGGCCACAGGGTTGAGCAGAGTTGCGACCCGGCGCAACGGGAGTCGTAAAAAAGTTTGGAAAACTTCTGAAAAAGAATTTTGGGAGTCGTAAAATTTCTGCAGAAAAAAGGAATTTATTCCACACCATTTGGTAAGCTAAATTGAGGAAAGCAATTTTTCATTTTGGGAGGTGGGTCGTAAATTGTTTTTCAAAAATTTCTTAAAATCTAGGTGAGCAGGGGGAGGGTCGTATTTCCATCGTAAATCGGCGCAGCGGCCTGCTCAATCCTGTATCCATCGGTGGGAAAGTTCGAAGACCAAACGCGGATTTCGATATACCCAAAAAGGTGTAATGCTTCTCTGTGGGGCTCAATTGGGCGTATTTTTGTGTGTTATGCAGTCGAAACAGCCCTTTAATTCATTCACAACCAGGTGTCCCACCGGTGGTACACGCGTTGACCACCACTTCCGCACGCTTTTCGAAAATCGATTTCTCTACCACAACGACGAAATTTTAAACCTCTTCATGTTTCTTGTTATCCTCAGACTCGAAAACGGTAGTCGTGGTCCGTCAGCAGCTCCACTATAGGGCAATGTTCAAATTTTTGTGAAAACAGCTGGGACTAAATACGAAAAAATCTTCTCAAAAAACCCTAAAACCCGGATTGGAATCACGTTCTGTTCTCCTGGAAACGTGCCACTTCCGTGACTAAATCTGCAGGCTATAAAACGGCGAAAGTCACTTGCTTCCAACACGTGCTGGTGCGGAGCTGAGGTTCGAGACAGTGAGAGAACAAAGGGCAGACGGAGGCCGAGGTGTCGCGCGCGCCGCTCGCGCCTCGAATGATGTGAATTACGACGTTTTTTAGAGGGTACTTTGACCACGAAACAGATTTTCTTCATTTTAAACCTTTTCACCCACTATGGCCAAACCTACACGATACAAAATTTTCAATCAGATAGCAGGTTTCTAGATCACATTAGAAGGAACTCCTTCGACAGAATATCACCTGAGCTGTGGTTGCAAAATAATATTCCGGCTCGACCCTGCCGCGACTTCAGGCCGTTGTATCTCATGATAGAGAGAGTTCCATGAGTCGGAATTTCGGTATTACAATGTTAGCTTCATTGATAGCTTCACTATGAACATGAAAAACGAAAAACAATTTTCGGTGGCGTGCCAGCCCAGATGCCGTGTCCCGCCGGTGGGACACCGCATACGGTAATGCAATATTGCACGCGGTCCGAGCGTGCAGTCACCCAGAACTAGGCGTGGTCGTGAATGGGTTAAAAACAATTTAAGACGATTTCATCATAGCATTTTCGAAATCGTCAAAAGTCGCGTTTGGCCAGCGAAATTTCCCCCCATTTTGAAGTTTCGGACCAAATCGGCCGAAATTTTTGAAAATCGACAAATGGGCTTCAGATTTGTGAGTACAATCTCTAGAAAAAAGTTTTAAGCTCAATCCGGGACAATTTTTTTGAACACCTTAAAAATTGTCGTTTGTGTGCCTCTTTCTCTCCGCAAAGATATGAAAATGCCCACTTTTGAGAATCTTTTGTGAAGCTTTGAGGCCTCTAGGAAGTTTTGAACACGGATTATTGGTACACATGACTATAGATACAACATCCAGATCATGCTTTTAAAAATCATCGGGGTGTAAGTAAAATAAGCCCTATTTTGACCGCATGGAACTGGCCATGTATCCTTCAATTTTCTTATATTGGGGAAATAGATCGTTAAGTAGACATGTAGGGCGCACAATGGTGCTTATATGCTGCTTCAATCCATAATATACCGTCAGAGATTAATTTTGTTCCCCATATAATTTTATACTAAAACCCTCCTGTACAACACCTGCTAAACGCGGAACCTTAATTCTTTGCAATAAGCGAGACACAGAAGGAAGTTACTCTGACTTTTTCTCATTCAGAAAGCTACTTTTAAACGCTCCTTTGACGACCTTACGAGATCAATATGCGTCTCTTCATAGTGCTTTCATTCCGCTCAAAGAATACGTATGACATGAAGTTAAAGCCTCGGTCAACTTGTCCACAACACTTTCCCCAGTCAATTTTAGGTAATTTTCTAGAGGTCGCAACTTCGCTCGTGGGGAGTGTAGAGAAAATCTGGAAATTTCCTTGTAATCATCGCGTCAAGCTTTCCGTACAAGCACAAAATAGAATTTTTTCCCTGGGTGTGCTGTCCATTTGAATTTTTTTGTCCGGATTTGTTTTGAAGATTCTTCGTACCTTCATTTTCGACGAAGGCCACATTCATAGATGCTATATTCAACAGTAGAAATTGCGGTGAAAAGATTAATACGATATCGGTTCCAATGTAAACATATTTGACCTTCATGAACGAGGGGATAGAGCGATCATGTACTAAAATCTTGATATGATCTGCATTTTTTGGAAAAACTGTAGTTGAGATCTATCTTCAGCGCCTCCTCTGCGATCTATGCGGGATGAAATAGATATGGTGAGAACAGCACGTCGGTTCACGACTATCCCAGTGGCTGATGAGTCATCAGCGGACACATGGGTAACCGTATTTGGCTTTCCTCCGGAGCAGACCGGTAAAGTGTACGAATTGTTCACGCGCCATGGAAAAATTGTTGGGCAACAGGTTTGTTCACCCAATAGGACTGTGACATCACAGGCATGTTGAATTTCTATTGGTTTAGTTCCCGCGGCAAGGAAACTGGATGCACATCAAATATTCTTGCTCCATTCACGCCAGACAAGCTCTTTCTCGCAACGCCACCCTGGTTGGCTCATCACTTCGAATCGGAGTAGTTCCGTGCACGGAGGAGGTACGAAATACGGACCGAGTAATGAAAAGTGAAAGCAGCAGAGACTAGTGGTCAACAGCGCTCAGTGTTATTAGAATAAATATTGGATCCAAATCAGGTCCTGATTTCGGGATTTCCCACTGGAAGGCCCGGATCATACTACCGTGGCGATGTGTGAGAAAGGACGCGATCATACCTCCGGCGACGAGCGTCGCGACGCAATGTTAATCAACCATATCGACTGAAAGTCGATATGCCTGATGTGCACTGTCACCGTCGTTGGTCGCGGGGAGTAAGATCCCAGCCAATGAGCGGTATCGATCAATCGCGGCGATACGGCACTTCCGAGGGAATCGATCGCTTTAACGAGCAAAACAGCATCCCGTTGAGTGAAGTTGGATGATGTAAATACTTGAGATCCATCGAAATCTACGTTTTCACCCACATTCGGAAATATTGAGCAAATATGCATATCGCCACGATGACATCGGCGCCGATCTCCATTGGGCAACGTTGTGATAAAATCGCGGCGATATGCATATTTGCTAAAAATTTTGGCAATGTGGTTAAGAACAATGGGTGCCAACCTTTCTCGGATGAATATCTCATCCCATTTAGGTCCACGAACTGCCTTTGTTCCCAGAAAAACGATTGACTCCCTCCGAAGCGCAATATCGTCACGATTGATCGATACCGCTTTTTTCACACATCGCTGAGACCGAAGTATGATCCCGGCCGAATGGTGTCTCCTTGACCATGAGCCGCATGCACGCGTAGGAAGAGCGGACGCGCGCTCTTCTCAGCGACGCGGCAGATCGTTGTTAGACGTATGGTATACTATGTTCAGAAGCTGCCGCTGTTCTCGATGACAAGTCCGAGATTGGTCCGAATTCGATCGATCGCTGGCCTGTCACTGGATGTTGGGACCAGGGATGAGCGGAATTCCGCGTTTCGCGGTCCGAAACCCGTAGTTTCGCGCATTTTTGGCATTCCGAAAACCGCCGAAAACGCCGCGGAATGCGAAAATATCGGGTCATCTGGGACGTAAGAAAACACTAAATGATTTCTGAATTTTTCCGCGTTTCGCGCTCCGAAAACCGCATTTCCGCGCGTTTTCAGGCGTTTCGCGCCCGATTTCCGAAACCCGAGAAAATTTTTCTTGTTCCGAAAACCGATTTCCGAAATTTCATTTTTTTATTCCGCTCATCCCTGGTTGGGACAGACACAGCGATTTTTCACGTCGCGTCACTCCACTTATGCGGTCTTTTCTAGGGCGTCTAAACAAGCAGAGAGCGGATTTAAAAACGTTAGGGTAAATTTGACGTATTTCTATATTCTTCTTATTGATCTACCGTTCATAAAATTAAATATATAACAGGAACGATGGGGTGAAATTTCCAGATGAAACTATTTAGTACTGTGAGAAATACGGGTATCACACTGAATCACGATAGTATCTTCATAAGACGTAGCTGACAACCTTCTTTGCCCAAAATGGAGTCCGAGGAGCATATGGTACCTCACTTGTTCTTATGGCCGGCAAAGCTCACAGTTAAAGATCTAAGGCGTAAACACGCGTAGGTAGCCAATTTTCTGTTACTCTAATCGTGAAACAATGGAATAAAAATAACTCAGTTAAACGAGGTCGCTTATCCCCATAGAAAAAAAAGAAGAAAACCCAGAGATTTTCTCAAAAAGGGGATCTTAGCCACTTGCTTCGATTATAATCTACATGCAGAGAGTTGGAAACAGGAGTAAATCTCGTGCTGAAGGATGGGCAACAACAACCCGTATCACCTTCGCTATCTAGGGATCCGACTCACTTCCTTGAGCTCAACTCGACGAACAACATTTCTGACGGTGTACAACGTGCTGGAAATCGGGTCAGGGTTTGCTTCATCTTCGAGCTGAGATTAGAAATTCTTTATCCATTGTTGCCTTGTTGTCCCACATTAGCAATGCCAAAATTGAGGTTGACCCTCTGATAAATTGGTGTGATAAGATCCAATCTCGAAGGCACTCTAAGTCAACCTTAAATTTGCACCCCATCACTCCTGATTAACTATTTTTCTACGAACGGTCGGACTCCAAGAAAAAGTCACACGCACTGATTTTTGGGGCTTGAATCTCACAACCTCTGAACCGGTATGTAGTTGTTCAGACGGTGACGGTATCAGTGGATAAACAGTGGAAGGCTACCAGGAGTAACACGCGGACATTGCAACGTCGGGGGGTTTACGATATTATCACATGGACTTATGGCATCATAGTGGGGTTTCCGGATGCAGGGATGGGAATCAGCGTTCTGAGGCAAGAATGGACCAGTAGATCTATGTTATGAGCTAGCACCCTACAAACTTCTCTACGGTCACCGCGATATAGTTTACCGGAGGGGAGTGTGGCCAGCCAGGTTTGAGGTGAGATCCACGAAGCTGATTTGAGACTCTACGTCATAGCCTCCCTATCTGCAATGTCTGCGCCAACTGTATCAAATGCGAAGCCTTTCTTCTCCGCTAATCAGCCTCAAACTTTGAGGGGGTTTAAACTGTGAGCGAAAAACTCGAAAGGAAAGTTGCGCATAGTTCAAATACGGGTTGGCATTAGACCGAGGGGGATGGGGGATATCATCTGTGTCGGTGCTTACCTATACGAATGTTTGGTTTTTAGGAGATCGTTGGCGCGCCCAAGTCACGCGTAACACCATGCAGGTCGCTTACCGTTCCATGGCATTGTCGTCGGCACGAAGAGGTGATTATTTGTAGGCTATCATTCTTTCGAGATCATTACGATAATCCACGACGCCCAAGGCTCAAATTTTTAAGGGAAGGGTAAGCAGTTGTGCCCCTTGTTCCTCGTTTGCAGCGTGAAGAAGCCGTATTATTTTAAACAATTGCCATTAGATAGTCAAGAGCAGTGTCATAACGTTACACTCGTAAATGCCGAGGTTTCTCTTTGCCTATAATTTTGCTGTGGAAACTCACCGAAGATAACCATCGTGAACGCTGCCTTTCAGGCGTCTAAATTCGAAATGTTGACCTACTACAGTTATTTCGAGTAGCTGGCGCCGCTATTTCTAAAATAAATTAGTGTACACAAGGCTTATGGTAAGCAACGTTTTAACCCCCTTAGCGTAGTTTGGGACAATTTCTCTCCGACCTGTCCAATATCATTGGACAGTTTCAACTGAACTATTGAAAGAAAAACTATTCTCACTGCATTTAAAGATCAAAGGCGATTTCGCCCAAACAGCTCCGTTCTAATTGGGGGAGGGGGGAGTCTAGGGCACTAGGACAGTGGTCAAAAGTCGCGTTCCTAAAGGAAGGAGGTGTAGGTAACCAGTGAGGACATTTTTTCCAATTTTTTAAAATTTGATTGTTTCAGGGGAGCAGCTACGGTTTACTGAACACTGGCTTTTTATGTTCTCCACCTAGCCGCCGCGAGCCACACGACGAGCATAATACCGCATTTCTGTGCGGACCTACAAGGTGAGATGATTTTATGATGCTCCCTTCTCTATTGTACACATGTTTTTCATTCTTCCTATGATGCACTCTGGTTAAATTTCCGTTGTCGTATTCCTCAATACCAGGGATGAGCTTAATTCTAATTTCCGATATTTTTAGCTTTCCGATTTTCAAAAAATGCCCATGAATGTGAAACAAAATCGGAAATATGGTTATGATTATGGTTTTAGTTTAGAGGTGAAGCAAGCGTTCCCTCCTCGAGCTTCAGAAGGCTATTTAGAGAGAATATGAGGTTTTTTCGACTCTTTCAAAAAATTGACCATAGCCAATCAACCATGGACTATGCAGCTCATATGATTCACACAGAAGGCACGATAAAGAGGGCGTTTTCGCGTCTTTGGCGTCGTTTTTGATAACTTCCTGTAAATATTTTTCTGAAAAGGTTTTTTCCCAAAATCGGCGCAACGGCATATTCAACACTCTGTAGAAGGGTTTTCCAATCATATCCCAAACTTGTTCGTTTAACACCTAAGAGACCACGTGTCCACACTGCGCATCCAAGGCCATAGCCCCGTTGGGTGAGCCGGTTATGCCACCAACCTTAACCTCTGGGTAGGTGAAGAGGGCACCTTCACCACCGGCAAAACCTGTCGCGACAGGAGCTTAACCCTCGCAAAGGAGCCAAAGTGACCCGACATCCGTACAAGCCATCCTCGAGATGGGCTGGGTTTCATCAACGGTTTTTCGTTCATAACTTTTTTACCCATCAAGATATGCCCTTGGTAAAGGTTGCTTTTAGAATCTAAATGAAGTGTTGCATCGAATAGCGCTTTCAGGCTTTGGAGATACGTCCTCTGTCTTCCAGCCAATTTCAGTTCACAAAATCCTTTTTTTTTTGTCTGAAGTCTGTTTTTTTTTTGGAGATGGACCTTCGGTAAAGGTTGGTTCTGAACTGGGCAGGCGCCAGCCGAAAAGTTATTACAACTTCAGGGAGGGAAAACTCATTTATTTGCTAACTCTTTTTATAAATATTTCTACTAGAGCTATACTTGGAATACTGAGTGTACTATTTTGAATCCTTTTATTTTTTGTGAGTTCTATCAAAGCTGCAATTCAAATAGTACAGGTGAACTCCCCAAAAAAAACACGGTATGCATGGATATTGAACATATTTCCATTATACTGCTTTCAGCGGGGCCGTCGAGGACATAAACCCGTACCGGATGAGGAATGTGATGGTAAGTATTATATTCTCGTAATCGATTGGCTATCGATTTTGACTGAGTGACGGGATTACTTCGGGCCATGCTGTTGACCGGTTTACGTTAAGGGTGAAAAATCAACGATAAAGACTCTTCGAATTTTGGAAAATGCGGTCAAATGTATGAATTTGGTATTTGACCTAGCGTGTTTCAGAAATCGCCGGGAATGAGTAGCTCGCTAGTCGAATCGGAGCTCCTGATATTGATTTCGAGCAGATATTCTCGTTTGAGAAAGCAATTGTTTTACGCTCATCGCAAAGTGCCGCCGAAAAATTTGGAAAATGGCTACCTGTATTGTGCGGGCTCATGAAAGTTTTGGGACTCCACTCGTTTTTGGTATTCGGAAATACTAAGCCCAAAGAATGGCGTTACGTATGGAAACTACAGTAGAGCTTTAAACACTGAAAATCTAAAATAACCCGTCAGCCTCCCTCCGGAATTTTTCGATCTAGCTCCTCATTAATGTCGATTATTCCTGAGAAAAAAAATTTTTTTAGGGTCTGAATGAAGGTCGCGGATTCATTGGCGCGGCCGTGGAACTGGTCAAGAAGGCCGCCAAGGTCAACAATTTATTTAGTCGTAAAATTTAGGGAAAAGTCAGAAAGTTGTGAGGGGAGAAATTTTGACTTTGAAATGAAACATTCGAGGACGGGGTGTTTTGTTCTGCAGTTGATCTGAAATTTTTCGAATTAAACAATCATTCTCAGTCCGAAGATTGTCGAAAACTCCTCGTCAAATAAAAACTTGAAAAACAACAATCTGCTTGATCTTGCTTCTAATGCTAGCCGTTTTCAGAGCATCGTGAGTTGGCTATGGGGCCACTAGGAGGAGAGGACTCGGTAAGGCTAATTCCTTCTTTAGTATTGCTTTCATATTTGGAATACCGCTGACCACTTTTTGTCAGAAGCCAAGATGGACCTTAGTGTTCTCTTAAAAAAATTTTTTCTCTCGATCAAAATGGTGGTGGTATTTGGAGTACGCTAGATGAGGTCACTCCACTGATATAATCATCTTAGGAGTTTTAGTTCCGACCTAAGACTTCGGAGTGACTCTTCTAGTGTCTTGCTATGTTCTCTTAGGGCTCTATAGAAAAACTCCGCAGGATCCTATTCAGAACTGCTGAGGCAAAGTTTCAGGGGCTTTGATAAAATTCGGTATTAAAACCTGTGTTTGTGTTATTCAGGAAGCTGAAAATGATTCTGGGGTCCATTTTTTTGAAATTTTGCGGTTTAGTGTAGGACACGACGGGCACCATACCATCAGTGGGGTTGAAAAATTGGAGGATGGGCACATTAAATTCATATCCACCAATCAGAGAAAATCCACAAAAAAAATTTTGAGCCAAATCTGAGACTGATCAAACCATCATGCACCGTAATCTACCATAAGCTGTCAAAAATCGGTTATCAGAACTGAGATTCGAATTAAGAACTTCAAATAACTCCTGGTGAAGAAAAATTGAGCCATGCGTATCGTAGCGTTTTGGAAATTCTCAGTCTCGTTTGGCTCTGAAAGATTTCCCTCGATGGTAAGGAAACATAGAACAAAATAAGTGGACAGCTTTGGAAAATCGGTAGTTGAACATCAGATTTGTTATCAACACCTCACTCCTGGGGGAATTTCGCGTCTGATGTGGAATGCACTTTTCAAACGCTTTAGAACACCTTAATTGATATCAGTCAAAGCTCAACCAACAACGCCATTACTCCGTTCAAAGTTCGAAAAACGTGCTTTCTCCGAAACTGTTCAAGGGGGTCATTTCGGGCGCCGAACACGATTATGAAGTCCGTTCTTTGGTTATCGCAATACTGCGCGTTTCGAAAGGTACTATAGGTACAAAAAGACGACCGTCCTGAGCTTATTACTTCTTTGAACCAATAGATCGGGGCGGAATACCAAGCAGCTTCACTATGGATGCCCAAAAGATACTAACAATACAGTTCGTTCTCACAGATGCAAAAAAATGTTCAAGATGCTTCCCTTATGAGTTGAATGTCCGTCCTCAATCGCAGCATACTGTTTGAATCAAAAGTGACACTTTGATCTTTTCGAACGAGAAAAATACACATGAGCGATTATTGCATTGCAGAGCCCTTCTCTACGAGGACTCCTAATTTCATCATAGTTTTTCCATCAAGACAGTGTTCACGATAATTCTCAAGTTTGAGATGTTTTGCTGAAATTTTTACTTGTATTTCAAGTAAAGCTGTGATGACGGAGCTGCAGTCGCGAAAAAAAATCATCTATGCTTCAATCCGGACCGAAGGTTACCAGATCCAGTGTACCTTTACATAAGTTTTTCCTCGCATGTTGGCGGTTACCCTAATTTCGTTCAGAAGGTCTTCCTATGCGTTTTGCAGCACTTGTCTCTGTCAATTGGTCGAAACATTTTGAGGTCGGTGAAAACCGTTGATTCCTGCGACGAAATGACCCACAAGAGTCTTTTTGCTCATGTGCAAAAGGAAGAATAAATTATTTTCAAACTCAAAAGTGATTGGGAGTTGGAACATTAGAGATGGTTGGCAGCCTCCCAAACTACTATGGTTGGGTCCGTGGCTTGTTTTCTTAGAAAAAAAAACATTTAAGTTAAAACCACGGCTGGCGCTGCGGTTTAAACCTCACCAGCGGCTGGCTGGTAATTACCAGCCAGCCACCGCTCAGATATGAACCACCGCGCCAGCCGCGGTTTGAATTTAAATGTTTTTTCGTGAGGAAACAAGCCACGGACCTAACTGTATGTCATCCCTCTGTGATTTGTCTGCAGTCTCTCTATCGTCTAAGGTTACATATACTAAGTCTTGAATTTCCAGGTGTTCAATATTATTCTGTGCCATTACTGTGCCATGCTATTTTTATATATCTACTATCTGCACCTTTCTGCTCCGTGTTTTGATTTTATCGATTTTTCAGAAGCCAACCAAAGTTAGTGATTGGCACTATTAGCATCAATTAGAGAGAAAAAGGAAGCAAGTCGCTCATTAAAATGACCCATCTGTAGAAGAAATTTCTCAAAATTCGGAGCGAAGTCGAAAGATAACTCGGAATTTGGTTGTCGAGAGATGTTTCGAACTTTTTTCATCAAGGGTTTACTCACAAGCGAGGAATAGAGATCTGGAGGGGTTACATGGTGAAGTATTCTTTGGAGGTGTCCCTCCCCCTCTTCAGCTTGGATTTAGCGCCAGTGTGGCCAATTGCCCCGTAATCCTTGTCCAAGGGTCGCGAGTCGTGATGTGTTCGGGCCAAAATGCCTAGTACATCTAGACTTGCGCCCCGTTTCCTTCATCTCTTCATCTTTCCTGCTGAACAAATTTTAGTTTTGATATTATTCCAGAAGTTACTGAATTTCACGAAGTCAAATGCAGTACGATTAGAGCCAATGCAGCGGGGGCGGCTGCACCACCAGTCCAGCGTCAAGTTGATCAGCTACCTCATAGATTTGGAAATAAAATTATTCGTAGAGTGTAGGAGTTGGTAAGTATTCAGCTATTTCAGGTCTTTCAGTCAAGGTTCTGTCTCCTCCTCATCTCGTGTTCTGTTTATGTCACACGGTGGACCTCTCGTGTTACTTTTTCATTCGCAGATCCTAGTCAAGCGGCCCTGGCTAGTGCTCCCGCTCCTTTAGTAGTGCTCGGTCGTGGAACGAGATCGATTGTTCGAGGAATAGGTGGGTTTCTCGCAACTTATTTTGATTTTTTCTTTGGATACGATGACTTGGTGACCTCTAGTAGTTCATTTTCCTGCAATTGAAACAAAAGAATATAGGTCTGAAAAATTTAGTGTGGAGGGTCTAAAAGCGTTCTGTTTAGGTGGAAGTGTTATTGGGCGCACAAAGAAGGAGAGCATCAGTCTTGTTTCGGGAGACGAGGCATGCCTAGCGCATTCTCTCCGAGCCAGTTCACGTGCTCCGCTAAATACTCCCTTACAGTCGGATCACCATGTTACGCCCGTGTCTCCGGGGAAGCAGGTTTGTTGTAATGGATGTTCAAATTTCGGTTGGAAGGGCTATGGTTCAATGAGAACGCAGAACAGGTACAGCCACGAATTTTCCAGTGACGTAACCCAGGTTGCTATTCGAGTATGCTGTTGTTCGTTTGGTGCTTAAACACAGTCCATATCATCAGAAAAGCCCCGAGTGTTGTTGGAAAACGGTTCTTCCTTTCTGAAGTGGTAAATTTGGGTGCGCAGCGTTTTTGCGACATGTCAAAAATAACCTTTCAGAAAATGAAAATCCTATAATTTACAGTGGTTTCTGTTCAGGCAAATTCTAATTGGCCATTAAGAGCGGGACAGATCGGGAATGAAGCTAGGCACCCAGTAAATTCAGGTGAATAAAGGTGTAACGAGGTGACTTAGCATCGGGTGGTTGCAAAAAAGGCTAAAATCAAGTGTTTCTTTCGAAATTTCGTGCTAAAGGCAATCATTCATGGCATATTTGTATTTTTGTATTTGTTTATTACAGGTCACGCCTGCATAGTTAAGTTACATAGAAAAACAAGAGAAAACATTGAATATAAAAAGAAAGGAAACGGATATAGTACCAATATGAATTGAAACAGGCTCAGTCATCCTCAGTCATCAAGTACTGATCCAATCTACGTTTGAAAGCGGGAAGAGTTGTAGGGAGGTTGCCCCTCTTGAGTAACTTTTCAAACTCACTTCCTGCTCTATTAACAAAGAAGTGGTGCCTCAAACTTTTCCTGGCTCTGTTGCGGACAAGTTTGAAGCTGCTGCCTCTTGTGGTAGACGCCCTGTATTCTGTATCCCACACTTTTTCGTGGCAAGGATCTAGCAGTGTTGGATTTGCTTGCATTTAGGAGTATTCGAGAAGCGTGTTCGTTCTTCACGTACACTTTTCTGACGGCGTTCTGTTGAACGCGGGTCCCGGAGAAGGTTCCTCAATGCATCGCATGCAGGGCATGCCACCGACATCGCTACACACGGCTCTCGATCCTAAATCGTATCAGGGTGGTGTGTGTTTACCCTCGAAGACGTCTGGAACTCGTGCTAACGGGCAAATGCATCACTGGAGCTTCACCTTCAGTTACAATATTGGATTCAGTCAGTATTGGATGACTACTTTCACTGTACTGTCCTAAAATGCTCAATATTTGAACTGACACGTTTACAGCGAGAAGCTTGTTCTGTGCCGCCGAACTCTCAACCTCACTCCGAAAAGTTGTTTGACGATGCTGAGGCTGGTCCCCAACAGTACTCCGTGTCTGAAGAGCATAAGGTGATTTGCATTGGCATTCCAATATTAGTTGGACAGTTGCGAGCAGGGTGCAGCAGCTGCGCAGGACGATTCCCACAGGAAGACTCCTCCTTGCTTTCGGAATGAGGGGGAACGGGAGCGATATAAGACGTAAGAGTCCAGCGGGTCGTTGTGTCGTACCTTGGTGGAGATGCGACCCTCTCCCCGGTGTCAAAAGTTTCGGAAAATTTCAGAAATTCCTTCTGATATTCGTGATTTTTGACCTTCAACGATGATCCCACAAAGTATTCATTTTAGGCCGAGATTCTTGCGACCCCCTTCGCTACACGATGTGTAACGTCACAACCCCGCTGTATCCTGCTTGGCGTGATTCGAACGTCTTTTCGCATCTCTAGATACTGCCGTTGCCTCTGTACTTTGCCCATCGGCGACTCCGCTCCGTTGTGACCATTTTTGTGAGTAATTACGATACCTTCACAAATTCTAGGTTTTTGGCTGACATTTTTCGCGATCCCCTCGGCGAATTTTCGTTTGTGCTACAGTTTTTATGCGCATTCGCTCTCCACTCTTCCTCCCTCGCCTCCCTGCATTCGCAAGAGAAGGGCAACACTGATAACCCACATCCCTGCGCTCTTACGACACCCTCCTTCTTTTGAACATTGCAATTTTCAGTGAGGCATTTTCTCCTGTATTTTCTACGCGCAATGAGTTGATTTATCTTCTTCTTATGGCTCATTTGTATATGCCCTATGTTAATTAACACCAAAATTAATTACCAATTTCACCGCGTTGTTCGGAATCCTAGTTTGTTTTAACAATTGCTGTGATTATTTAGACTTCCACTCTGCCTTCAAAAGTCATAACTGCTGCCACGTGACTCTCTGCTGAAGCGAATGTGAGCCTTCCACAACAACAGACCAATACTTACGTTTCTGCAAAGGATATTGAGGCGAAAATTAAAGCCATTGGTCTTGAAATCGCCTAGGTGGGTCCATTTCCTGTTATGAAATATGTATCTCAAGAGAGGGTTTGTGAGGTATCATTATACAAAAGATCATATACAGTAGTCTCAGCCTAGGTAGTATTACAGGAGATGGAATAGAAGAAGATGAAGTCCGAGGCCCGTGCAAGAGAGGAAAGGCTACATTGAGTGATTTCCCTGGTTCAATGCGTCAGCGCTACGGACTAGAATTCAACGTCAGCGGCTGAGAAGATGCAGACACTGGAGTTGTGAACATTGTAGCCCCAAAATCGTGGAAAACCAAAGAGATCGGTAAGTGTTTTCTTCAATCGGAGTAACTTTGATAAATTTGAATGTTTGCCAACCAGGTTGTCATACATAGGTTTTCTATATATCGCTCGCAAATCATATAATCCTAGGTCCTTTTAGGGAGGAGCTCGATCATCACCTAATAGCAGTAGCACGGTTGTATGAGCAGCGGCCACTGCGCACGACATTCCCCGAAAGACCTCAAAAAACTACAAGGCAGGCAAATTTTCTGGCGTCACGAACTTGGCTTTCTTCTACTAGAGCAAGCGCCACTGTACTCCACTGTGCGTTTGAGTTTTTTCAATTAAAATTATTCTGATTAAGTAATTGTAAGAGTATTGTTAGGTATACGATGGCTCGATGACCTTTGGAATTACCTCCACCCGTATTTCCTATCACAAGTACTCAGACAATTCAAGGAGCATACGATGGCTCGATGGCCCTGGAATTACCTCCACTCTCACCTCCTATTAGAAGTGCCAAGACAATGCGAGGAGCATACTCAAGCCCAGTTGTGCCTCCAATGACCCACCCAACCTGACAGCGTGTACCGGTGGACCATGCTATGCAAAGCTCTCAGCAGAAGGGTGAATATTTTGAACCTACGATGCAGATATGTTTATAAAATACTTCAAATATTTTTAGGAGTCTGAGTGGGAGATTATTTTACTCGTTGCGTGTGCGGAATCCAACACAATGATCCTACTAGTATGGTGGAGTGGAGGATTTAGTGCGAACAGTGCAAGTATGTACTCTCACCTTCGTAATAGTGCATCGCCGCCATATACTCTTTTTAGTGTTTTGCAACGTGTGAAATCCATGAGTCCCGATCCGGAAAACATCAGTGCCTCTGCGAACACATTCCTCTGTGAACTGTGCAAACCCGACCACTCAAATGAGCTAAACAGCAGGCGCAGGAGTGACAGGTTAATACATTGCTCTCTAGAGTTCCCGATTGTCTAAAATCGTATGTCTACGAAAGAGTTTTTTTTTGTTCAGCTGAAGCAGTTGGAAACTGTTCCGCATATGAAGGAGAGAACGATGGCCGAAAAGATGAGGAGACGAGAAGAACGAGAGCGTACAAATTCTCAACGTTTGAAGGGGCGAAATGTCAGTTCTGTAAATGTGTACAACTGATCTGTATCCATTGAGAAAAAATGAAATTCACATCACTCATAGCGCGTGCGGCTCGCGCGATGCTGTAGCCCCCGTCTGCCCTCTGCTATCTCTCTGTGTCTAACCTCCACTCCGCACGAGCATGCGTAGAAACCATTAGTATTTCGTGTTTTTACGCCTGTAATCGCTGTCTGTATAGCTACACATGACATTCATTTCCTGGTAAGATGAAAATGGCTGCAGCAATGATTCCTAAAAGTATATTAGCATTCATTGGCTGTCTGCAAGCACTATGTGCTTCATAAAAAATAACATTTTTTTTCACTTGAGCTTACCGCTCATTCTGATGCTTCGACCAGTAGTTAAGATATGAAGGCTGTAGAACCGGGAATTTCCTATGGCTTCTTCGCGTGCTGGTGCGGAGCAGTGGTTACAGACATGATAGACGGAGGAAGCAGCGTCGCGCGCGCCATGAGTGATGAGAATTACGATTTTTTACCGAGGGTGTTTATCGTGAAGACGAGTGTAGAGGCCCTAAATGGCATCACAAACAGCGCTGATAATTGTCAAATGCAGAGGGGAAGCGGACATTGTGCCCACAACCATACCATATTGAGCGCACGCTATCCCGTCAGGGTTCTGCTGGGTTGCAACTCGGCGCAAAGGAAATTTTGGAAGAAAAATTTGGGCGGGAGACTCGTAAATATTCTGGAGAAAAAAGAATTTTCTTCTTCTTCTTCTTCTTTGCAGCCGCAGGAAGGTTTTTGTCAAAGGTTCAGGAAACGGGCGACTGAAACCGGATTCGTCCACAAATCCATTGTTGTAAGAGTGGTAGGCCTCTTTGGGCGTTCGAATAGGTGTTCAGTTGTGTGGCCACGGCTACCACAGTCCGGGCACTCGTCCGGCTTACTGCGATCGATCTTATGCAAGAATGACATCAGCATAGGGGAATGACCGCAGCGTAACGAGGCAAGGGTACTTCTAGCCCGCCTACCGAGTTCCATCTCGGTGTCGCTGACTATGGGTGGTGCGACCCCCAATATGGGATTGACGGTCATCCTACTCAAGTGATCCCTGACGAACTTGGTGTGCTCCGCACGTAAAAGACGCAGACGATCCAGTTGGGAGTCCGTCCATCTTTGTATATTGACTTTCTCGGGAGCATCCGCAAAAGGCCTTCTGATATGTCTCTCTCTCTCTCACGGGATTCATGATCCTTCTTAATGGGTGGTCAGGCTGCTTGACAATGTTAATAACCAGTTGCTGCGCTTGGAGTTGGCAGTGCTCCTTAACTGGCAGAATTCGGGCTTCAGCATGAAGATGTTCCACTGGGGTGCTTTTAGCACACCCTGTGGCAATCCGGAGAGCAGCATTTTGGACTCGCTGCATCTTTGTCCACGATGAATCCGATATTATGTGCTGCCATACCGGTGCAGCGTACTCCAACGCCGGCTGCAATATTGCCTTGTAGGTGGTCAAAATTGTCTCCTTGCTACTTCCCCGCGACGTTCCTCCCAGAGCTCGTAGGACGTTGAGCTTTGCTTTCACTGTAGCCTGTTTCTGCTCAGTATTCTTGTGGAACCTCAACGAAGGATCAAAAACTAGGCCGAGCAGCTTAGGAAAACGTGCAGCAGGCAGACGAGCGTCTTCCCAATTCACAACGGGGTGAGCGCAGTGTTCGTTAGGGTCGGTGGAGAAAACTGATACAGATGATTTAGCGGCAGAGACAGTGAGCATCATATCATCGAGAAAGTTCTTCAGAACGATTGGGTAGCTATTGATCTTGCGTGCAGCTATATTAATGCCCCTGTCTCGGCACAAGATGGTGATGCCATCCGCATACGCAACGACTTTGATGTCACTTGGGGGGACGTGCAAATCTTCCAGGTAAAGACAACAGAGCAGGCTATATAACTTCTCCTTGAGGGACACCGGCGGCATTAGGGATGCTATTAGAAACATCTCCCTGAAACAGCACTTTTGCTCGGGGCTTTTTGATGAGTACGGTTATCCATCGCTTTTGCCAAGGCGGGATGGTGGACCTCCATAGCTTCTCAGACAGTATGCCCAAGTTGACAGTGTCAAACGCCTTTGTGAGGTCCAGGGCTTTTCCAACAGTGCGTTGAGGTTTTGTGGCGTTGAAGCCATCCAAAACATAGCTCACAGTCTCCAGCAGCGCCGTGGTAGTAGAGTGTAATTTGCGGAATCCATGCTGGTGCTGCTGTTTGTTATTATGCTCGGCAAGCTCCTTGACGACCAGTTTCTCAGCGACCTTTGCGATTGGTGATAACAGACTTATTGGCCTGTATCCCTTAGCCGTCGATGGTGATTTACCTGCCTTGGGCAACGGAACGACGCTTGCCATTTCCCAGTCTTGGGGTACGATGCACGTGCGAAAGGATGTGTTAATGACGTCAGCCAGGATTGGCATAATCTCAGTCGGCAGTTTCTTCAAGATCGCTGGACTAATGCCATCCGGCCCTACAGCCTTCGAGTTGCGCATCTCTTTTACCACCTTTTCAATCTGCGCGGGCGTCACTGCTTCTGCTTCATTCATGAGTGGCAACTTACAGAGCTCTCTTACAGTCACTCGATTTTGTTTCCCTCTCTTAGCCTGAGTTATGAAAAAATTCTTTCCGAGAGCAGTTGCAGCCTCCTTTCCCGATTTGAAGACTCCATTCTCGAACTCGATCGTAGAGTAGTTGGTGGAGGTGCTCTTGCCCGAGATCTTCTTTAGAACTTTCCAAGTTGACGCTCCATCACTCTTGAAATTCATCTTCTCCGTGAATTTCTCCCAACACTCCTTCTTGTGCTTGTCCAGATCTCGCTTAATCTCGCTATCCAGCTCAGCAATGGTCGGATCCAGGTGATCTGCCACTCTCTTTGCGTCCCTTGTCCTTATCTTCTCCAAGATTTCCCTGGTGATATTGGGAAAGAAGGTCTTAACTCGGCCCCCCCCCCCCCCCGGAATGGCGGCTTTCATTGCCTTGCGAATCGCGTCCGTCAAGTGACGCTCTTTCTGGTGCACGTTTCCATTCCATGGGTAGTCATCCACATGGCGAAGTGCCACCTCCTGAACAAGCGCCAGTCTGCAAAGGCAAAGATTAACATAAGACCTTTGACGGATACCTGAATAAGGAGCAAGAGAACTAGAGAGATCGACATGGACAAAAACGGGGATATGATCACTGGACAGAGTTGTAGCGGTAGACCAAGAGCAGGCGCTGGAGAGATTAGATGATACAAGAGAGATGTCTGGACTAGAGGATCGGCCGTTGGCCGGGAGACGAATGGGCTGATCATCGTTGAGAATGACCAGATCGCACTCCTCCGCCCATTCTTCGACGTCTTCTCCTCTAGCGTCAGTGTCAAGCGACGAGCAGAATGTATGAGCATTGAAATCGCCTGCGAAGCCAAGAGAGGGTGAAAGTAAGCAGTCGTACAACTGCTTGAGTGAGGAAGTAGGTTTGTAAGATTGGGGACAGGACGTCGTAGGAGGGATATAGATATTAAAGAGATATAGGTGTTTCAAGAGGGAGATGGATAGGTAGGTACTCGAGAGTCCCGTCCTTTGGTGTGTTTGGTATGATATGAGAGGGTAGGTTTGATAATACGAAAAAGGAAACTCCTCCGCCGAGAGCTGTCCTTGGAGCATGATAAGCAGTGTAGCCAGGAATGTTAGGGTGACGTGCGGTAGTAGAAGGAGAAAGTTTGGTTTTCTGAACCATTATGACATCAGGATGATGAGGACGAGCAAAAGAGAGAGTTCAGACAACTCGGCACGAAGGCCATTGAGGTTAATATGCACAATAGAGAGGGGGCGGTTGGTAAATGAGGAATCAGAGTTACTGGGGGCAGAGCACAGAACACAACGGAAGGAAGGATCGTGATGCCTCACAAAACTGAGACCCGAACAGGAGAGATGCACCCACCTCTGGCATCCCGAAGCACTGGACGCTGGTATGTCTCCTGGTAACATCCTTGCCGCATGTGGCGCATGAGTACTTCTGAGCGGGTCCTGGATTCCTCTCGACGCCGGCCATTTGTAGTAGAATCCTTAGGAGAGCTGCAGCCAGCCAGCATCTCTCCCATGACAAAACCCTCCACGCGGAGGGGTTGACGTCGGTTTGTACGTGGAGGTGAGTCTTCTTTCCTCCACACTGCCACGGCACTTTTGAATCGTTACGACATCTCGGCAGCAAATCTTGTTTTACTGGAGTTGCACGAAGTGCTTCCTTAGTTTCCTCGAGAAGCTCTTTTCCATACCATTTGTCGTTTTCTTCAGATCGAGAAGCCCAATTTACCATACTACAGAATGCAGCTAAAGTTATAATTACGGAACCGTCAGAATTTCATTCAGCGCATCTCGCAATTTCAGCGCATCTTTTCAATCGAACAATAAGGCGCTACATAATTCTCAACGCCAGCTTGTGAGGCGCGTGACGTGCGTGGGTGGCTTCTTAGTATGAATACTTTTTACGCGCGTAACGCATTTAGAGGTACTATGAATACTCCAGCGGCAAATTTATGGCTCAGAGAGGTAAAGTTGGAATGAATTGTGCCGTCAAAGCAAGTTCTATGCTGCGTTCCCCACCAATGTAGTAGAGCATAGTGCTGGAATTAATTATGCTGAATCGGAATGAATTTGATGTAAGAGTATTGAAACAAATGACGGAAAAGCCGGTAAGGGCGTTGCCGCCATGACGGAGCGGGCATAACGCGCGTGCCGCGTTGGCGTTGAAAAGTATGAATATATCCCAAGCATGCTGCAGTAATCGAGTTACATAAAATTGGCTAAAGGTAAAAGAACAAAAACTATCCGTGTTCCGCGTTTCAATATGGATTACTAGTATTTTCATCGGCTTTAAAGGCACTGTTCGCGATAAAAATCGCTTTTGTTTTTTTGCCTATCTTGAAACCGGTCCCATTCTGATTCCAATGATGCTTCTGGAATCGTACAAGACCTGGAAATGGAGTTGTGGTCCCTCAAAAATTGAGCTAGGGAAGCATGGTGGACGAGTTGTCCGAGGCTTGTAACTTCCGTCTTTGCAGCCACGTATGCGAGGCGAACAGTGCCTTTAAAACTAAAAATCTAACCAGTCTCGTAAAGATATGCTCAAGATTCGGTATAGGTTTTGTTTTCCAGCGTCCTCGCCCTATCGACAGAACTCGAGTCTTATATTGCACATTGCCAATCATCATGGATCTATCCGACTAGGGAGGAATCCGAACGATGAAGTCTTGCAGCGTTCACTGAGGAACCTGGATCGAGTTAGTACATACATACCTTTCCTTCCAAGCCGCTAGAGATACAGACCGACAGCAGGATGCATCGATATCGTTTAGAAGAGTTGTCTTGAATCCTCGGGAAAGCACTTTCTATCCTAGAAGTACGGAGGAAGTCTTAGATATTGACCGGGATTTTCTTGAGGTACCGGACCAAATGTGGTGTTTTCGTTATTCCATGTATTGATCCGAATTTCGACCGTTCGGACCAAAGAACGACCCCTGAAAATGTATAGATTCACGAAACCCCAAAAAAAATTTCTAGCTCAACTCACGCATAGGGTGCGCTAAAATTGCGTTCCTCTGTCGGACTGTCCACGCCACTCCTCTATTTCGGTAGTGAGAATTGAGCAACGTAGCAATATAGCAGAGAGACGCCAGACATGTGCATCAGTGAAGGATTCAATTAGTGAGCAAAGATCATAGCTGTCCCTTGGTGCCTTTTTATTTTTGGAAAGAGGAAATTGAAGGAAAAGATTTTTTAGATGTGATCTATAATGAAACTAGTGGGATTGCTATGTTTGTACAAGATTACCTGGAATTAGGATATCTGGTTACTGATGTGTCCTGGATTCATCTACGATAAACAGGGTCAGGGTACGTTTCACCCAGGCTCTCTGCACCTGCTCGTGAGAAACACCGCCTTCTCATGAGAAACCATCTTGCCATCCTAGTTACCCCCTTAGCTAATAGGTTTACTGTTGAGTTATCCGATTTCTGGGCTTTTCCGCAGCAAGTTGTGGGTGCGATTGTCTTAAAGGCAGTGTCCACGATAAACATCGTTATCGAGTTTCCACTAGAAAACGAAGGTTTAGAGTTTGACTGTTTCATCAGTGAAGAAAGAATGATCAAAAACGCTGTGAACCATCCAAAATCAGCTCTTCTTTCGGAAAGCCACATTTCAACGGTGGATGAGTTGCGCGGGCATGGGCCTGAACTAGACAGCGTGCGCAAATGCGCCCCAATGCTAAAACTCAGCCGCGCTCGCACTCCAATGCTAATGGGGAAGCGGACCGAACTGTTCTTTGAAAACTCGACCGCGAGCGGAAGGGCTAGCGCGAGCGGATCTCGGAGCCGGATGGAGCTCTTTCGGGCTCGTTTTCGTTCTTTCTTTCGACCCCAGTGCTCTGAAGAGACTCTGAACTTTCGATTTCCGGCCAAAAACCGAGGACGAAATTTATCGTGGACACTGCCTTTGAGGTTCATTCATAGCAGGTCGCTTCGATCAGTCGCGGCACTTCCAACAATTACAAAACCCATCGCGCCAACAGATCTTGTACTGAGTCTTAACGGTTTGGAACAGTTTGCAGTTTCAGTCGCGATCGCCGAGCGACTGGGATCAGGGCTCGGCGTGAGGTGTGTTGTATCACAGAGGGGGTCGGACCCGTCGACATCCGGTGGGATGGGGATCGGACCTCCGGTGAACCAAGAATCAAGATGGACTTCTGTCAGGGCGGGGCGGGGGTTGAGAGCCACACCGTTAGTATAGAAAATGGCGGCGAACAGAGACGGCAAAATGAGATCACAATAAGAGGTCAAAATAAAACTGAGATCATACTGAAAGCAAAATGAGACAGGATATCAAAAAAGAATCTGAATAGTGAGAAACAACTGCGAAAAAAAAAAAAACAAAGAGGCAAGATATGAAATGGAGAGGTAAAAAAGGCAGGAATACACAGGAAGGGCTTATAATTCACTGGTGATGAAGCATGCAAGACAATAGACGACAGTAGCATGGGCCATCGTTAACGACTCTAGCATGGGAGAAGGAGTCTTTGCCAGGTAAAGTGTGTCACCAAAGCGCTCCTGGATATGTTAAGGGCAGTGGTGTTGAGCATTCGCTGTCATCGAGGTCATTACAAATGGCTATCTTGGCAACGAAATGACAAAGATGTTTTGGAATTTCGTAATCGAAGATGGATCTTTAGGCGATTTAGGTCTCAAAGGTTCGATCCCGCTGAAGGTAAAAAATTTCGCAATTCTGAGAAATAATGGATTGTTGGCTGTTTGGAGAAGAGGATTGTTCACTGTTATATCTCTTGCAATTTACTCCAGGAAATTGACTAGTGTCCAAGATGCGATTTTTCCTGAAGCATAGGATTTTATGGGCCTGAGGGCACATATAGGTGCGGGTGCGGGCGCTGAACCCACATTTTGAATATGAATGTCCGCATGTGAAAAACGCACCTAAAATTTCATTGCCACAGCTCTAAGCAGAACAGCGTTACGTAAGGTGGTGAAGCCTGTTTTCGCGCCCTGAGGGACACATAGGTGCGGTTTCAGGCATGACATCCACGTAATAATACTGGATATCCGATTTGAAGACGCACTCAAAGCCATGGACGCAGCTTTAGGGCAAACAGCTAGTACATAGGTGGGGGTCCATGAGTGGTCGATAGCTGTGAAATATTTGTATATCGGTAGCTCTGAATACTAGGCGTTTCGCGTTGCTACAACGTGTGGGAAACCTAGTCACGGACCCAAATAATCAATTTCATTCTTTTTAACCGATTAAAAACGGTCTTTGAAGACCCATTTTTAGGTGTGATACAATCGATTGTATCACACTCCAAAAAATGGGTCTTCAGAGACCATTTTTCAACCGGTTAGAAGACTGAAATCAATTACTTGGGTCCGTGACTAGGTTTTCCGCACGTTTTACTTACGCGAAACTCCCTAATTCAAATTTCGTTTAATACTTGGAATTATTTCACAGCTATCGATTTTCTTATGGACCCCACCCTATGTAGCGCTGTTCGCCTCAAAGCTGCGTTGGTAAAACTTTGGTCGCGTTTTCACATCCCGACATCCCATTACGAAATGTATTTTTATGCCTGAAACAGCACCTATGTGCCCTCAGGACCCTAATCAATGTTCAGCCATTGAACAGACATTCGGTGTCATTGTCGCAGTAGAGTTGTTTTTGTTTGCTTTCGTGGAAAACATTCATTTATTGCATTATCAGGATTAAGGATTAATTGATACAATCGATGCATCATTGTCGTCTTGATCTTAAAATTCGTTCACTATAAAAAATTGCGAAGTGAGGACCTCCTCTCCCCCGGTCGTCGCCAACACTTTTTCCCAGGGGGGGCTGAGAATCGCTTTGACTTGTGTGGGGTCGGACCAATGTTGGGTTGTATCACACCTCGCGCCGTAGCCCGGACTATTAGGGTATTTCATAGCTGGTCGAAGTGACCTGCTTGATTTTTAGTCAGGTCGCTTCGACTAATCGCGCGTCGCTTCCATCATGGAAGCGATTCGTCTAGTCGAAGCGACTAGTCCGCAATCTTTCGTCACAACCTTGCGTATGTGGCGCGAAATTGCAGACGTCACAGTTCACTCGGCATAAAATACGGCATGTGAAAGGAAAACGGGTATTGTTATGCGACACATTTACGATGATAGAGATCAGAAAATATATTAAGGATTCCTGAATGTTTAGGTTCCTGGCAAAAGTAAAGATTTGGCATGGCCATAGAAATATACTCAGTTAAAAAGGGAAAATAAATAAAGAAAAAAATGAGAAAAGGTTTTGAAATATTTTGAGAACGATTTGGCGTAGAATAACTTTGTTTCTCGGGAAATGAAGTGAAATAGTTGAAAGTATGATTTGGCAGTCGAGTTCAGAACCAATCTATTGATAAGAGTTGTGCAAAACGAGAGATAGCCTTGTCTGTGCTTATCCGTAGAACATATCAAATCGAAATCACGCGTGAAATGGGAAGCATCGAAACTTTTTCAGGAGCTGGAATGCGGCGGTCTTCACGTATTAGGTGAAGTAAAATCAACACGCGTGATTTCGCTTTGATATTTTCTACGGATAAGCACAGACAAGGCGATCTCTCGTTTTGCACAACTCTTACCAATAGTTGGTTCAAACTCGACTGCCAAACCATACTTTCAACTATTTCACTTCATTTCCCGAAAAACAAGTTATTCTACGCCAAATCGTTCTCAGGAATATTTCAAACCTTTTCTCATTTTTCTTTATTTTCCTTTTTAACTGAGTATATTTCTATGGCCATGCCAAATCTTTACTTTTGCCAGAACCTAAACATTCAGGAATTTCCTTTTATTTTTCCTAAAGGTTTCCTTTCTAACATGATTTATGCCTGGTGGTGTTAGATGAAAGTAAACCCACTGATTCCCTGCCCCCCCCCCTTCTGTGACGTCCTGCGCACTCCAACTGATGGCCTGCACACTTTCTTTGACGTCCCTGCACACTAGAGTGTTGGAACGAATAATTTTTTTGAATATCTGAATAAACGAATAATCTGAATATTTCACTTCTTCGAATATTCGATTATTCGAATAAACGAATATTTCCACTTCTTTGAACATTCGATTATTCTGAATAACCCGAATAATCCACTTCTTTGAATATTCTGAATATTCGAAAATAATATTCGAATAAACGAATATTTGGGGAACATCATTATGTATTATCCCATCCAATCCAATTCAGGGCAAACTGGGGCATCGACAACAGGTTGAGAAGTTGTCATTTCATCAACTGCACCCTCTTGACAAGTCAACCGCTCGCATTGTGTTCTCCGACAACTGCCCGTTGCCCAGCCGGTGAAGTCCGCCTGATGTCGGCCTGTTGACATTTTGACTCGTCACGTTTAGCGGCCTATTTAGCAGCGGTTCACATCCAGCAAGACTTTGCGTGGCTTAGGAATTACTTTGCACCGACCCGCGTCGCGGTCCGGCGCATTGATACGCATCGCGGCTGGCAATACACCGCATTCGCATCGCGGTCGGCACACCGACATGCCGCGTCGGTTAACTGATACGTCGAGTCGGTAAACCGACACGCGTCGCGGTCGACACACCGACACGCAGCGTAAAGTCGGTAGACCCACGCGTCGCGGCTGGGTCGCCCAACCTCCACCTGGCGCCGCCACCGGATGGGCAGGCCTTCCAGATGCTGGGCGGGCCAATGTATCAGGTATACTGGGCAATTGAACCGACTGCACTCTTATCACCTAAAGGCAAAGTGTTCAATGATAAAAAATGCGCCGTGTTTCAGTTTCCACTAGGAGATGGGTAGTGGAGGGGCACACTGTAACGCGTTACGTCGAAAGAACGTATGAAAACGAACCAGGAAAAGCTCCCACAAGAGCCCGAAGTTTGCCACTTCGAGCGCATTGTAAACCTCAAAAAGCGCACAACACACGCCCACCGACGTGAACAAATGAATGCACTCGAGATCGAGAGATGAGCGATGGTTTTTTGATCAAAAAGCTCCGTTGCCTTCCCTTCATTCTCAACTTCTCTCTTTATTCAGGCTAGCTCGCATACATCGGCTGCAAAAGACGGAAGTTACAAGCTTCGGACAACTCGGTCCACCATGTCTCCTTGAAAAGCTCAATCTTTGAGGGACCATAACTCCGTTCCCAGAAGGATTCTTGTACGATTTCTGAGTTATCATTGGAATCAGCATGGGGCCGTTTTCAAGATAGGCAGGGAAAACAGAAAAACGATTTTTATCGTGAACACTGCCTTTAAGTATATTATACGCTTCCTCGTAAACGTGGTTGAGATACCTGCACTAACTACGGAAGTTGAATGGGCATAGCTCAGAAGGCTACAACGCCTAAGCGCATTCCCAGCGTCGAAAAACGATCACAAGTGACGCTACATGACTGAGGAGGAGTCGGCCCCGCACCCGTATTTGCGTCCTTCCTCAAACAGGGAGTGCTGGGCCATATCTTCACCATTGCTCGACGATGTGCATGGCTCACTTATTGGTACTCATTGTACCACCCACAAGCGTCGCCGATGGTGGGAATGGCCCAGAACCCCTTTTCGGAGGAGGACGCAAATGCAAGGGCAGGGCAGATACGGTGGCGGGGCTAACTTCTCACACGTAGCGTCATTGTGGGTCGTTTTCGACGCTTCAAAAATGCGTAGGCGTTGTGGTTCTGAGCCATACCATTATATTTCCGTGGGCATCTGAACCACGTTTACGAGCGTGTGCTCTGTTTGGCCGAGAAATAGCCTTGAAACAGACGCAAAATGCCTCTTTTTCCCCGAGTAATAGTCGCGGAAATAGCCGCCAAATAATGCTGGCTGCGAAATAGTCGCCAACAATGCTCGCCGTGAAATAGCCGCAAAATACCCGCTAAATTGCCCGTGCAAGTTTGTGGTCTGTTTTCGGTTCCTAGTTTGTGGCAGTTACTTAGCTTAGTGCTGAGTGAAGAGTTATGCGCAAAGTGTTTATGCGATGGCGAACTCTCATGGTGCTGCTTTAGCCGTGCCCTGCACTCCTGAATCTCAGCGACAATTCGAAAAACTCAGCGACAATTCTTTAGTTAGTCGTTGAGACCGACACCATATCACTGGGAACTCGCCGTGTAATATCTCGCTTCCCAGCTCCATGCCAGACGTCTGGGGCGACAACAGAGGGTGGTCAGGATGTGGCGCGAACTTCTTGAGACTACATCCAGCTAGTCGTCCTAGGTGGCTGAATCCATCGAAATCCACGTCCAGCATTATGGAAGAGAGAACTTGGGCACTTTGGTGTCAGAATCTCCAGTGTGAACTTCACTGGGAAAGTAGACAAATAGCATCACTCGAACCAGTTTCATGAAAATACACATGAAAAAATGGCTCATTCTGGCCATCATCGTAAGAAATTTCCATGTTGCTCAAGTAGTTATGCTATACTTTATGAGCCAGCTCTGAGATTTAGACTTTTCTCTATAACTAAAGTTGTAAATGGGCATTTCCTAGCGTTTTGACAAAATCCTACGAGCGGGATTTGATTGGAAGCACCTGCTATACTGTGCTGTATCTGGTCAAACTCGATCCGCAATTAGCGTCTCGGACACGCCTCTTGCGGCCGCGCGCTGAGTCGGAAGAGTCTTTACAGCGCCGCAGCTGCGGATCTGTTGACTCTAGTGTGGGTTTTAGAAACTGGGAAACTAAACAAAATTGAAGAAAACTGCATAAAAAGCCAGACGTGCCGGCTGTGGAGCTGGAAACTAGATTTGACTGAGCGCTTGCGTGGCCGCATAAAGGCTGCGTGCTCGAGAACTAAATTCGGAATGGAATTTAACCCAGTATAAGCACAGCAACTTTATATTTATGAGGTACCAAGAATTGTGAGAACTGGTAGTAGTCACTACGCCAAGATGTTTGAGAAATGTAAAATCAGGGCAAAATGAAGTGCGATCTGTCAGACTGTTCAAATTATTCGGGTGCTTGAATAACTGCTGAATATTTCACTACTTTTGAATATTCGAATAAAACGAATATTCCACTTCTTTGAATATTCGATTATTCGAATATAGCCCACGTTAAATAATCCACTTTCTTTGAATATTCGAATATAATTCGAATAAACGAATATTTGGGCAACACTGTAGGCGGCACATCAAATGAGAATAGGCTGACGGTTAAGCCGCTTTATGAGATGATCCTTCACGAAACCGAGGTGCTCCGCGCGTAAGAGATATAAGTCGTTCTCTTGATTCTAAGAGTCGGTCCATCTCTGTACATTCGCACTTTGTTCGGAGCATCGGCAAACGGCGGCACTCTGATCGATCTCTCTCACGGGATTCTTAATAGTCTTCTCGACGGATGATTAGGTTGCTTAAGCTACATTAATAATAAACATCTACTGAGCCTGAGCTGGAGTAATGCTCGTTCACTGGCAAGAGTACGGGCCTCGGCGTTGAAGGTGCTCTAATCGGTGTGAGCTTTTTGCACATCCAGTGACTATTCGTAGTGCAGCATTCTGAATTCGCTGCATCTTAGTCCAGGAACTGTCCGGACACGATGTGCTGCCAGACACGTGCAAAGCATACTCCCAATGCAGGCTGCAGAATAGCTCCTGATATGTCGTCAATATTGCTGTTGTCTCTGCTGCCACCCCAGGACGTTCCTCCCAGAGCTCTCAACAACACATTAAGCTTTTGCCTTGGTATTTGCCTGCTTCTGTTCAGCATTTTTGCAAACTTCAGCGATGACGGTCCAAAACGAGGCCCAGCAGTTTAGGAAATTGCGCTGTAGGCAAGAGGTCACCATCCCACCTAAAACAGTGTTGGGCGCTGTGTTCCTTTGGGTCAGATGTGAATACCGGAAACAGAATGACTTTGCCGCGGAAACTGTGAGCATCATACTATCAAGAAAGTTTTAAGCTCGACGAGATAGTCAAGCTGATCTTGTTTGGGGCTACCTGGTATGTCACGATTACGGCACATACGCGATGGTGATATCGCCGTGGCATAACGCAACAATTTTTATACTTTAGGAGGCTCAGGTAGGTCTTTCTATATACAGGCTGAAGAGGGCAGGTGTGACAAAACTCCACCCTACGGCACACCGGCTGCTACAGTGTATACTATCGGAGACGTGATTCTGGAATAGCACTTTGGCCCGGCGACCTTTCGTAAACGTTGCGGATCTCAGCGCTTCTTGCCACGGTTGTAGCGAGGACTTCAATAGTTTCCTCTCGGACAAAAGTCCTAGGTTAACAGAATCCAAATGCTTTGGTTAGATCGAGGGCAACGGTCACTGTTTTGGGAGGCTTTTCTGAAATTGAACCCATCGACCGCATAGCTGATAATCTCCAGAAGGGCAGTGGTGGTGGTGTGAAGCTTTCTAAACCCATGTTGCATGTTAAGCTGTGCCTCTATTCTGCTCTGCCAGGTCCCTTATGATTAGCTTTTTTCGGCTACTTTATGATCGGTGATAACAGGCTAATAGGACGATAGCCCTTTTCGCCGTGCTTTGCGATTTGCCTGGATTAGGCTGGGGTATCACATTGGCGGTCTTCCATGCTTGGGGTAGAGGTGCAGGTTCGAAAAGAAGTGTTTATAGATATCTGCGATCATCGTGGTAGAAGTTCCGTGGGAAGCTTCTTCAAGATGGCTGCTGAGATACTATCAGGTCCGGGAGAGCCTTCGGAGTCTCCGCAGAGCATTTCCTTGGATAGCCTTCTCCACTCTGAGCAGGAGTAAAGCGCCTCTAGTGTGGCGTTCATCAGCGGCAGACGGCTTAGTTCTCTTACCGTGACTTGTTTTAAAATACGCCACGCTTAATACGTGATGAAGAAATTTTTGCACAAGTAGCATATGCGGCAGCCTTCTTTCCTGATTTGAAGATCGCTGTTATCGAACTCTATGGTAGAGTTTTGGAGGAGGGGGCGCACTTTCTTCCAGGACATACATCTTCCTCAATACTTTCCACGCAGCTGGTTCTATGTCGGTTTTAAATTCAACCTTTCAGTGAATCTCTCCCAAATGTCTTTCTTTGTGCTTGTCCAGATCCTTTTTCTCATCTCTTTCATCCAGCTTGGCCACCTCAGGGTCTAAATGATTCTCAGCTCTTCTTTTCATCTCTTTGTCCTGATCTTCCTGTAGAATCTCCTGGTGACATTTAGGGTAGAAACTTTTCACACGTCCTTCAGGTATGGCCACGCTTTTTGTAGCCTTCCCCGGATGGCGCGTCAGATATGTGACGCTCTTTCTGGTGCTCACCGCCATTCCATGGATATTCAGCTGCCTGGCGGAGCGCAACCTCTCTGAACAGGACCCAGTCAGCAAGGCCTAAATTGAGATAAGAACGTTGACGAATACAGGTATAAGGGGCAAGAGAGTTTGAAAGATCAATATGGAGAAAGACGGGAATGTGGTCGCTGGAAAGAGTTGTGAAGTGGACCATGTGCAAAGGAGGAATTAGGAAAGATTGGATGAAACGAGAGAGTTGTCCGCCAGGAAGGTCGGCCGTAGGAAGGAGACGAGTTGGCTGGGATCATCGTTGAGGATAACCAGATCACACTTCTCAGCCCATCCCTCGACGTCTTCCCCTCTGGCGTCGGACCCAAGCGCAGAACAGAACGTGTGAACATTGAAGTCGCCTGCAAACACAGCTGATCTCAGGAATTTCTGGTTAAGTTACCTGAGACTTTGACGCAAGTTGCGTGATGGCTTCACGCAACTTACTTCAAATTCACAAGTAACTTGAAGCGATGTTACGGGTAACTTGGGCAAAATTTTCCATTAAGGTAACACCTAAGTTGCGCTAATAAATACATGTAATCTCTGGGCACAACATCGCAAGTAACTTTGACAAAGTCGCCTGTAACTCTGCCAGTACGCCAATTTTACGTGTAACATGCCCATAATAGCGAGTAATTTACATCAACCACGCTGCATGTAACTAAACGGGACTGGAGCGATGTTACATGTATACTTGGGCCATGAATTCTCTCCCTGCTAGAAATGAATCTGACGCAATTTTTTCGCGCCTTCAAATGATGTCTTGAATTCTTTTCTGCCGAAATGAACTGATACGTTTTTTTTTCTCTTTTACCTTTCAATGTTAGGCGTGACGTTCGGCTTCAGAAAACTCCCCAAATACCGTGCGGTACCGATTGCCACCGCGTTAACGGCATGAAATGATGATTTCCAGTTACATTTCTATATCAGACTGACTGACTCAGACTCAAACAAAGTGAGTATGCGGAAGCGATTTTATGGCTTTGTGGCAATCGGTACCGCACCGTATTTTTTCGCCTCTAGTTTCTGGCTTCAGTGGTAATCAGAACAGTGGTCATGCAATCTCACAAATCTCATATTTACTTGAGGTGACTAAATCTATTTTCATTCAACATCAAACGAAGGACTTCGCAACAAATATTCAGTTTTTCTTATTACTGTGCTTGTCTGGGTCAAATTCCCGGTCCGCAGTTGCGTCTGGACACGCTCTTTGCGGCCGCACGCGCGCTCGAGCTTCAGTCGAGCTTCCAGCGCCGGAAGCCGACTCGATATAGCTTTCTTTATACAGTTTCGCCAACTTTGTTTACTTTCCAGTTTATAAAAACCTACCGAGAGTCAACAGGTCGGCGGATGCGGCGCTGGAAACTCTTCCTGGACTTAGAAAGCGCGCGACTGCAAAGCGGTCTCGCACGCAATTGCGTGACCGGAATTTTGACCAAGATTAGGCGGCGCAAAAAACACCGATCGATAACAAGCACGATCGATGACGAGCCGATCTGCCGCTGGGACGCGACCTCTCCCCTGCCACACACACACACAGCGCCACGACGATGGTTTAAAATCGATACCGATTCGCACTTATCGACCACGGACCGCGCCTTCGTGCGGATCGGGGGCAAGCCGGGAAATTTTTTCATGTATTCTCGGAATCGTTGAATTACGTCTCAAGTCCTTTCTCATAAGAAGGTGGAACTGATGAGACAACAAATATACCAGCCTAACAATGGTGGGTGCAAACACAGGCAACATAGTTGCAATACGTAGTATACCCAAGAACATGTCGGAAGCAGCAAGTGTAAGAATCGATAACGAGCACGATCGATGACGAGCCGACTCCTCGCTGGGGACGCCACCCTCCCTGCCGCACATACAGCGCGCCACGACGATGGTTTAAAATCGATACCGATTCGCACTTATCGACCACGGACCTTCGCGCTCTTCGTGCGGATCGGGGCAAGCCGGGAAATTTTTCATGCGTATTCTCGAATCGCTGAATACGTTCAAGTCCTTTCTCATAAGAAGGTGAACCGATGAGACAAACAAATATACCAGCCTAACAAATGGTGGGTGCAAAACAGGCAACAAATATAGTTGCAATACGTAGTATACCCAAGAACATGTCGTTGAGGCAGCAAGAATCGATAACGAGCAACGGATCGATGCGACGAGCCGACCTCGCTAGGGACGCCACTCCCTCCCTAAGCACGCACACTGATTACTGGACAGCGCCATGCCGATGGTTTAAAATCGATACCGGATTTGTGCACTTTATCGACTACGGACCGCACAACCCGCCAACGACCGTAGCCCTCCGTATTGGCGAAACGACGCCTGAAATTCGAATCTTTGTATAAGATTGTTGTTTGGGGAGTGAAATAGTTGGATCATTGAAGGGATTTTTTGTGGCATAGGGGTTTGGTGTAAAGGTTTACTCAAAGAACGAAGCAAGTTGTTGTAACGCCCAGAAATAATGAACGTTAGGAAACGGGATTTTCGGAAAATGGCAAAAAATATTTAGAGCTCCTTGAAAGTTCTCTTGTTGAACTCTAACTTAGAAGCATTGATTTTCAGTCTATTTGCAAGTGCATTAAATTGGTATTCTTCCGGTACATATCTTTCAAATGAGTGGGAATATTTTGGCAAAATCTAAAATTTTAAGATGCTTCCAATTCAGTAAATAACTAAAAAAATGGTTTAGAATTCCTTAAATAGTAGTGAGATTGTTTTCTGAATAAGGTCTTTTAAAATATCCGAATCAATAGAATAATTTTGGAAAAGTTTCTCTTCAGAATTGTTCTTGATTGAATGAAAAAATTAGAAAAATCTGTTTGATTCTTGAAAAGTCCACCTGGAAAGTCCGAGTAAATAATTATGTTAATTCTATTTTATTGACTTGATTTTGACTTAAATCGTTATGGCTTTCGCCTGACGCGTTCGATTCCGCATCTTCACCGGGGTGTGCTTGTCAACCTAGTAGATTTTTCTGTAAGGCGTAGACTATTGAGATTTAGGGCCTCCTTTAAGTTCCCCCTTTGAGTAACCCTTGTAAGAGAGGATGAAAAATGAAGGCTGCTTGATGGTCAGGGAATTTCGGGCCTTCATGATTTTTTTTGGAAATGCAAACTGGCATTGTATTGATTAGTTTTTTGAAATCTGACTATGTTATGATTTTCTTCAAGCCTCAGTATAAGTGATGTTGAAGCGTTGATTACGGAGCGTATACTTCATCAGAAACCACGTTCAAGAACTTCTGGCAACATACGAGCGGAAAAGTTGCCTGCTGATCCCATTTAAGAGCGGTAAAACAACACTACTCGTTATTCAGATAAGAAATTCCGAGGAAAAAGCTGCGCGTCAAATAAGTCGCTAAATGACTCTGAAACTGCGTTTGCCGAACACGCGTCGCAGTCGAGCGGTAGGAGGTCCCACCACGACTACTTCACCGTCACCCGCTGTAGGCACATATTGCCGGGAATCCCTGTTAGCCACATCTGAACAACCGCTTGGAGGTAAGAACAGCACTCACTCTATTCTGGAAAACCACCGCTCTTTGGTTGTGTGGAGGCACACAGGGATCAAGTAAAGAATAAATGATACCGCTTGAAGAAATTATATATTTACTATGAAGTTTCTTGGAAACAATGACTGGTAACGCTTATCACGCATCTGATATCAGGGGAATTTTTCAATTTTATAATGGATAAATCTTGAGTGCTTCCCCAACTTGTTTTACATTGCTCAACGATTACCCGCAAACCTAAATTTTGCTTAATCTAGTTTGACGGGCTGTCGCGTCACATTTCCAAATCTCTAGCAATAAAGCATTTACACGCTAATGCAACTCTCATGTAACACACCCTGTCATTAGGTCTAATTACACGCAACTTTCTGACAGCCTATGTAAGTTACATGTGCACTGAAATATTAAGTTTAAGTTACACGCGAGTATGTTATGTCACATGTTAGTCAATCTTATGCCGCGCAACATACGTGTAATGTTGAAAGTTACACGTAACTTAAACTTGTGAAAGAAATGTCACAGGTAACATGTTTGGGAGTCGTTAACTCGCATGTAACCTTGTCAGAAATTCCTGAGATGGGGAGAGAGAGCAGTCTTGCAACTGCTCAAGAAGAGGTATGGGGTTGTAGGTTAGGGGACAAGAAGTGGAGGGAGGGATGTAATTATTAAATAGAGATAATGGAGTTCTAAGAGGGAGGTGAACGGGAACGCACTCGAGAGTACCGTCCTTAGGAACATTTGGAATTAGATGAGAAGGTAAGTTAGAAAGCACAAACGTAGAAACTCCGCCTCCAATAGCTGTCCTTGGGATGTGATAGGCAGTGTAGCCTGGAATGTTTGGTTGGGGATAAGTGGGAGAGGGAGAGAGTTTGGTTTCTTGAACCATAATAACATACGGATGATGAGTACGTGCGAAGAGTGAGAGTTCAGACAATTTGGTACGAAGGCCGTTAAGATTTATATGTACAATAGAGAGGGGGTGGTTGGTGAATGAGGAATCAGAGTTTCTGGGGGGGGAGCACAGAACACAACGGAAGGATGAGTTGTGATGCCTCACAGAACTAAGACCTGAGCAGGAGAAGTGCACCCACATTTGGCATCCAAAGCATTGGACGCTTATTCCACTCCAGGTGACTTTCTTGCTGCAGGTGGCACATCGATACTTCTGCACAGGTCCAGAAATCCTCTCGACGCCAGCCCTTTGTAGTAGAATCTTCAGGAGAGCAGGGGCACGAAGGTGATGTTGTTTCCTCCACACTGCCACTGCACGAACGTACGACATCTCGGCAGCCTTAGAAGTCATGAAAGTTGAAACAGTTTGGAAGAATGTGATAATTTGTATAGTGCAACAGCTGGGATTGAACATAATACTTGGCTTTGTATCATGCATATAAATCCTCCCCTCAGACGTTGTCGGTCGAGTTCCACCCTAAAACATGTGTTGCTGAATGGATCCATTTACGTCGTGTTGGTTGCGTCGAAAAAAAGCGAAGAGGGAACTGAGGTATTTGTTTTTGCACTCACGATGATGTTCGATAAAGGACATTGAAGGGCTTCATTTGTAGATTACTATTCTTTCAACTGCGATTTCCGCGATACCCTTGTACCATTGGATTTCGTTTGTGGCGAGGATACGAATTTCGTTCATCAAGCTGCTGAATACTTCCAAATCGTACCAAGGTGGCACCTCTTGAGGTGATTTCGTTTCTCAAAATAAAGTACCGATTGGCGATAGCTCTCTGTTCCTGCAGGAACGAAGCAATATTGATGCTGCCCAGCAGGTCCAGCAGACTACGAACTGGACCTCCAACGCAATGAGTCGTGTAACTGTCGCTACGCCGCCGAAGCAGGAATCAGAAAATCGCGGCCGCCCTAGGAGAAGAAGGAGAAGGCGAACGAAGCTCTCCGAAAAGAAAGGTATTCTTATAAGTAGAAAAGAGATCAGTTGAAAACCCAAATAGCACTAGGGATTGTTATGGAGGTTGTCCTAGATTCGACGAAGGTTCTTTGTGGCAGGTGCTGAATGGCACATCTTCTAGACCTTTATTCATCTACACTTACTGCCGCGCTCCTTTGGCTTCATGTGGAATCGAAATCGCCATTGGAGACAACTATTGTTGAACCGGGTGTCATACACGAAACCCTTTCACGGTGGGCGTAATCGCGACTGTAATAGTTGTCCATCAGTTTTTTAGCATGATTAAGTGGTCCCCAATTATATCGTTTCCCATCAAATTCGCAGCATTTAGACGATAGATACTTGAGAATGCTCGTGAGTAGGGCTAGGCTTACGCTGCGATGGCAATAGTAGAGGGGGCAGGCTCGGGCCATGTAAGGAAGAGGGCCGCGGCCTGTGCTAGCTACTATGCAAAATTATTCATATTGAGCGGTTCAAAGTATCGTGGAGTCAAATAGAATGAATTCAGATGGAAAAACACAAAAAGTAACTTGAATTTCCACACGAAATCACCGAAATTCGCTAAATTTCAATGGATTCGTAGAAAATACACTCACGTCCCACCCAAGGAGCCACACAAAATACCAAACCGTAGCTATGGCGCCGCACAAATTTCCAAGCTGTGATAGGGAATCCGCACCTTGATAGCGTCATGCCTTACCCTGCCCCTGACTAGGGCTTGTTTGTATACACCCATTTGTTTTAGAAAACCATGTTCTAGATTCTGTAAGTCCGGAAGGCCAATTTTAAGATGTTGAGAAAATTTGTTTCGAATTAGGCTATAAATTTCTGAGGACTCATTTGTGTGCTGGTTACAAACCTTTGATCCTTTTGTCGATTTTCTAAAGAGTTTGGCTGAATTGATCCAAAGCTTCCCACTTTGGGGGGGGGTAGGTATTTCAACGGCCGAACGAGAATTTTTTCGTTTTCCATACTGCAGCGATAACAAAAGAACTCGTCTGTAGGGGTTATTCGGACCTCTCAGTACAAATCTGTGGTTCATGTATCGATTTATCTTGGATCACGTTATGTTACGGGTATACGGTAGTATGGTCGAAGTCTCAGATCGGCTCAGAGTATCCCTGTGGGAGTTATTTGGGGCTTCAAACACGAATTTAAGGTTAATTTGTCGATCATCTAAGTTGTAAAGTACGTTACGCCAGTTGAAAGACATTATGACTACAGCAACCTACAGTAATCTGCAGACTAGCGACACTTACCCCTTTTCGTGTTTAGCGGCATTTAACTGTTAGTTGAAAGTTTAGAGCCGAATCGGGAATATTTTCTCTGACCACCCTAGCAATCAGCTGATGGGACCCGTAGAGGTTCGCGATGCATAAAAATGCCTTTTTCTACGAATCACCGACCGTATTTAGAAAATTTTGAGTATGGATTATTGTTGTACTGTCATACACCTAAATTAATGAGAATATGATTTTTCAAATCGTCGGGGTGCGGATAAAACAGTCCCTAGTGAGTCCTAAACGGAGTTTCGAAAAACGGTTCATTTGGGGTTGTGGGAAGATGAAAAGTAGCAGTTTATTGTCTCCAAATTTTTCTTGCACCTGAGTGGGACCAAAAGCGGTCAAGAGTTATTTTTTTATTCAAGAGGTTGAAATATATGTATATGTTTCTTACAGGTCTAGCCTGCTTAGTTAATATACAAAGAATAAATGCTGCAAGTAATGAATAAATAGAACGTAAAAACTATACAAGAGTAAAAGGCCGGAGACCGGCTCAGACATCCACAGTCATCAAGTACTGATCCAAGAGACGTTTAAACGCAGGTAGGGTTGTAGAGAGACTGCACCGTTCGAGTAGCTTTTCAAACTCGCTCCCGGCTCTATTAACAAAGAAATGGTGCCTCAGACTTTTCTTGGCTCTGTTACGAACGAGCTTAAAACTGCTACCTCTTCTTCTTCTTCTTTGCAGCCGCATAGAGGGTTTTGTCATAGGCGGAGGAACTGGGCGACCAGTAGTGGATTCGTCCATAGGTCCATTGGTGTCAGCGTGGTAGGTCTCTCCGGACAGTTGAATAAATGTGCGGTATCATGGCCGACGATACCGCAGTCCGGGCAGCACACATCAGATTTGTGCTGTCAATCTTGCTGACATAAGACATTAGTATTGTAGAGTGACTACAGCGTAATGATGCGAGCGTGCATCTCGCCCTTCTTCCGAGTTGAGACTTTGAGGTGCAGACGGGGGCGGTATATCTCCTAGTATAGGATTTATGGCCACCTTCACAAGATGACACCGTACGAACTTGGTGTGCTCTCGCGCAAAAGACGGAGTCGTTCTTGCTGTGAGTCGTGCCATCTTTGCAAATTGACTTTGTTTGGAGCATCGGCGAATGGCTTTCTTTATACTTCTCTCTCACGGGGTTTAGCACTCTCCACGACGGGTGATTTGGTTGTTTTATAATGTTAATGCGGATTTGCTGGGCCTGGAGCTGACAGTGCTCCTTCACTGGTAATAGACGGGTCTCAGCATGCAGGTGCTCGGATTGGGGAACTCCTTGCGCATCCGGTGGCGATACGGAGAGCAGCATTTGTACTCGTTGCATCTTTGTCCAGAGGATTCTGAGACGAGATGCTGCCAAACCGGTGCGGCGTACTCCAGGGCGGGCTGCAGAATTGCCTTCATACGTTGTGAGTATAGTCCTCCTTGCTGCTACTCCCACGAAGTGGCTGCCCAGGGCCCTGAGAAACGTTGAGCTTAGCTTTAACGACTGCCTGCTTCGCTCGCATTCTTATGAAACTTGGAGGACGGATCGAGCACAAGACCGAGCAGCTTTGGGAAGCGAGCAGCAGGCAAACGGTCTCCATCCCACACGACATCCGGATGAGCGCTGTGCTCGGATGGGTCCGTCGAGAACGGACACTGACGACTTGGCTGCAGAGATACTTAGCATCTTGCGGTCGAAAAGCCCTTTAGTGATCAGGTACTCGTTGATCTTATTGGCGGCCACCTGTAAATCCTGATCTCGACACATGATTGTTATGTCATCGGCATACGCGACGACCTTGATGTCCCGTGGAGGCCCAGTGCATATCTCCGAGGTATAGATTGAAGAGGGCTGGCGATAGAACTCCGCCCTGAGGGACTCCAGCTGCCATAGGAATACTGTTGAGACATGGTTCTGAAACATGACTCTTGCCCGCCGACCTTTAATAAAGGCCGATATCCAGCGCTTCTGCCAAGATGGTATTGACGACTCCAGAATGTTGCTTGACAGGACTCCAAGGTTAACTGCATCAAATGCCTTGGTGAGATCCAACGCAACAGCCACAGTTCTCAATGGCTTGTTAAAGTTGAACCCGTCGATAGCATAGCTGGTAATTTCTAGCAACGCCGTAGTTGTGGGAATGTAGCCTCCTGAACCCATGTTGAAACAACTGCTTCTCGTTGTGCTCCGCCAGATCCTTGACAATGAGCTTTTCGGCCACCTTGGCGAAAGGTGACATCAAGCCAATGGGACGATATCCCTTTACTGATGACTGAGGTTTGCCAGCGCTTTGGGCAACGGGATGACGTTATTGTCTTCCAGTTTTGCGGAATAGTGCAAGAGCTAAACGAAGTGTAATCATATCAACGATGAGCGGAAGGATCTCAGTCGGGAGTTTCTTCAGTACAGCAGGACAAATGCCGTCCGGACCGACAGCTTTGGAGTTCCGCATGTCCTTTATAATCTTCTACTTGCGCCACAGTGAACGCATCGGCCGTGCCATGAGCGGAGGCGGCACAGCTCTCTTACTGTCACTCTATTTTGCGTGACTCGCCTTGTACTCGTGACAAAGAAACTTTTACCGAGAGAGTAGGCGGCTTCCTTACCTGACTTGGAAAACGTTATTACCGAACTCAATAGTGGAGATGGTGGCTGGCGAGCTCTTTCCCGATAGTTTCCGAAGAACCTTCCAAGTAGCTCCACTGTCCGTCTTGAAATTCAACTGTTCTGTGAATTTTTCCCACTGTTCTTTCTTGTGCTGGTCGAGATCTTTTCTGATCTCACCATCCAGCTGAGCGACGACAGGGTCTAGATGGTCAACTGCTCTTCTGGCATCTCTAGTCCTGATTTTCTCAAGAATTTCTCTGGTTACGTTTGATAGAACGTCTTAACTCGGCCAACAGGGATAGCCGCCTTCATGGCCCAGCGAATTGCATCAGATAAGTGATGCTCCTTCTGGTGCACACATTCCACGGGTAATCAGCCGCTAGGCGTAGCGCAACCTCACTGAACAGGCACCAGTCTGCTTGGCCTAAATTGAGATAAGAACGTTGACGAACACCAGAATAAGGAGCAAGAGAATTTGAGAGATCGATGTGCACAAAGACGGGAACATGATCACTAGACAATGTTGTTGAGGTAGACCATGAGCAAGCGTTGGAAAGGTTGGACGAGATAAGAGTTATGTCTGGGCTAGAAGATCGGCCGTTGGCAGGGAGACGAGTGGGCTGATCATCGTTTAAGATGACCAGGTCGCACTCCTCAGCCCATTCTTCTGACTTCTTCTCCTCTAGCATCAGAACCAAGGGACGAGCAGAAGGTGTGGGCATTAAAGTCGTTCGCGAAAACAACTGATGATGAGAGGGAATAATCATTGAGTTGTTTGAGAAGAGGAATGGGATTGTAGGAGGAGGGGCATGAGGTGGTAGGGGGAATATATATGTTGAAAAGAGAAAGGGGTGTTTTAAGAGGGAGATGGATTGGAAGATACTCGAGAGTACCATCCGTGGGGGTGTTTGGTATGAGGTGAGAGGGGAGAGAGGATAAAACAAAGGTTGAAACTCCTCCGCCAAGAGCTGACCTTGGAGCATGGAAGGCAGTGTAGCCCGGGATATTAGGATGAGGATAGGTAGGGGATGGAGAGAGCTTGGTTTCTTGAACCATGATCACGTCTGGATGGTAAGTACGTGCGAAGAGAGAGAGCTCAGAAAGTTTAGTACGAAGGCCGTTGAGATTGATATGTACAATGGAAAGGGGGCGATTTGAGGAAGAGGAATCAGAGTTGGTAGGTGAAGAGCATAAAACACAGCGAAAAGCAGAGTTATAATGCCTCACAGAACTGAGACCCGAACAGGAGAGATGCACCCACCTTTGGCATCCGGAGCACTGGACGCTGGTATGTCTCCTGGTAACATCCTTGCCGCACGTGGCGCATAGGTACTTCTGAGCGGGTCCAGGATTCCTCCACGCCGGCCCTTTGCAGGAGAATCCGAAGGAGAGCTGCGGCCGGCCAGCACCTCTCCCATGACAAAAACCCTCTTCGCGGAGGGGGTGACGTCGGTTTGCATAGAGGTGATCTTCTTTCCTCCACACTGCCACGGCGTGAATCGTACGACATCTCGGCAGCACTGCTACCTCTTGTGGTAGATGCCCTTAGTTGAAGGAATTCATTTGCCTTGAGTCCAACATAGCCATACAAGATCTTTTAAACCATCAGAATATCGAAGTTTTTCCTTCTGCAGGCCAGCGAGTCTATCTGTAGCTTCTTGTTCCTATCAATGCTGCAGGGCATTTGCCATCACTGAGTCCGTTGACTCTCATCATCACCTTGCGTATGAAGCTGTTTTGAAGTTTCTCCAGCGCAACAATGGTCGAAACCTTGTGAGGGTTGGAGATCACAGTTCCATACTCAAGGTGAGGTCTTACATAGGTTTTTTTAAGCTTTGAGTAGCACCTTTTCTTTGTTACTGCATAGAGCTCTGAACATGCTATACATAACCCAATATCAGCCCAAACTGTACACCAGAGTTCTTTGATGCACTGTACGCGAACACGAGATCTTTTGTCAGTTTTTCGTAAGGCTACGGCGGTTAGCGGTTGGTAAAATGTCGTTTAACTACAGTAACATACCGTAATTTTTTTACGGAAGTTTTGTTAACGATTCGTTTTCAGCACCCCAAATAACCTCAAAAGTTTGGCCCCGAGATATTTGATTTTTCGAAATCCATGAAACATTCGCTTATCGCCGTTCATGATCTACCCGAGTGCACCAAGCGAACTTTTTCACCTACCTAGTACTCTCAATGGACCGCTTTGCAAAGCTCTACTGGGCGCTATTCATACTCCTCAACGCCAGCGCGGCGCGAACGTTATGCGCCGGAGGGGCGTTTGGCGTCGTTTATACTTCCGTCGCCGAGCGGCGCGGCGAAGTGCAATCCTTAATATCGATCACGCCGCGCCGCGTGATCAATATTACAGAAATGCACCGTGCCGCGCCGCTGGGAGGCGGAAGTATAAAGGACGCCTTAGAGTATGAATACTTTAACGCGCGTGACGCGCTTGCGGGAACTATGAATACTCCAGCGGCGACGCTATTGCGGGGGATTGAATTGGGCATTAATTTTGTCGAGCAAGCGAAATCTGTACACGCGTTCTTTATAACGGAAGCAGAAGATAACACTGGAATTAATTATTATAGAACGGAATGAAATTGAGATAAATTAATAATCAAAATGATGAAAAACCCATTGCTGCCGTCGCCGCCATGGCGGAGCGGGCGTCACGCGCGTGCCCCCTGGCGTTGAGTAGTATGAATAGCACCTTATTACTCTGAGGATTCCGTAGTAAATGGGCGAACAAGCAGAATCTCTCGGTGTAATCATATTTTTCCAATAGATCTCTAGAATTCTCACCTCATTTCTCCGCCTCCATCAGGAAAGAATGAAAACCATCTTAACTCTTTCTAGTCTTCCTGTGTGTTCGTTTGCACGATTTCCGTATTGCAGATGACACTTCCGTTGAAGAAATGACGACTCATACTAAATGCATGTCTGTCTGATGAACACGTTGCTGCGACAGCGTTATCACAGATTGGAGCAAAATGTGAGAAACACTTGTGGCGGGTTTGTTTCTCTCGGCGTTGTCCTATTTCTTCTTTCAGCAGAGGGGCTTCGTTTTCACTGGAACATGGCGCTGCGTTGTTTCGCGAACTTCGTCACAAGCATCCGTTCCGTCTCCTGTTGAAACAAAGAAGGTATTCCAAGTCTTTGCTCCGTCATTAAAGGTCGCAGTGTATATTATGATGTTTAGGGAAAACTGTGAAGCACGGAGGACTACATGAGGCGATGAAGACCAATGGGCTGTACCGATAATGCGGCGTCAACAGCGGGAACTACTTCTACAAAAACACGACAGGGAACCTCTCCGAGACGATAGGCCGTGTAGGAGGAGAGGCCAGTCGACTCGATCGTTCACCTTTTCCCTAATGTTGTGTCAGCTTTTTTTCTGCTCAACGGTTAATCACGTAGAAAACACTGAACACAGTTCCAATTTCTTATCTGGGCTTCCGCCTGATTTAGATGTTGTGAAAAAGTTGATATTGGAAGAGGTCAGCACCTCTGTTTTTGTGTATAGTACATGTGGTTCAAAGCTATAGGGTAGGTGACATAGATTAAGTAGCAAAAACCCGGTTGTGATAGGGGCATCAAGGGATTTGTTCGTTGTCACGTTCGTTGTCAGGAACACGTTGAAAGGGCTTGTTGATTTGGAGGCGGAATCGTTCCTGAGCTTGTTTTTCCAGATACGTTGCTAGATTAGGGCTCTCGCTCAGATTTCCAAGTTAACATTCAGCTTGAAGGTTTTAGTTTTTGATAGAACTTGAGGGTTAAATTATGAATTCAGCTTTCTGAATATTCTTCATTGTGTATAGTGTGACATGGATTGTTAAGTTGGTGAGTTAAGTGCATCATGTGTTTGATTGTTCAAAGAAGAAAGTGCATTCCGAAGAAACGCCCAAAGTCAGCGTTACGAGTAGGAGGGAAGGAGACTGTCGATGGATTGATCATTTTGTGTTGGGATTGGATAGTATTTTCCCGATACCTATTCAATGTCCTCCACAACTCCCATCATAGTTTGTGAATTAGCGTTTTTGACTCTTTATGATGCAGGGTAAAACGGTTACTGTTTTGAGAGACAACGAGGAGGGGGGACATGAAAAAATAGATAAAGGAATGGGGATCTAAGGGAGTGGAAATTCGGGGGAGGGAAGTAAAGTAAAAATTATCGTCTAGTCGTTAGAGTCAGGAGTTTAGCATTGAATAGAAAAAAATAGAGAGACTTTCAATCTTGCTTAAACTTTTCGTTCCCGTGATTGCCGAAACAAAATCAATTCAGGTGTGGGAGGACAAAGAAAAAGCGCTTATTTCTCGAAAATTTTGATCGCCAAGGACAGATCCGTCGAGGTTCTGGACAACGATCTGCCTTACCCTGTTATGAAGTTATATACGATTGTCATTCCGAGTAGAGTGCGGCGATTAAAAACAAATGTAGGACTGTTTCTACTCCCAGAAATAGTATTAGTGGTTTGCAGTTGAAAACTTCTAGGAAGGAAATTTTTAGGTTCGGATTAGGGATAACAGGACAATTTTCACACACAATTAGCATTGGAAATGATCGGAGCAATCCTTGAAAAACCCACTAATTATCATTAGCGAAATCAGGGACGTCTAAATTGAAGAGATTTTAACTCATTCACAGATACCCGCATCTTGTGAGGCTTAATTTTTGAATCATAAAGGCATGAAAATTTTTGGGACCTATTGTCCGAAGTCAGTAATTCCTGCCATTCGCAACCTTCGGACATAGAAGAAGCTGAAAGAGGAGGGAGAGGAACACAGGAGGACGGAAATTTCAAAGGTTGCGATCGAAATCTGCTTTGCGTCTGGCACCTACTGGCTTCGAAGCTTCGTCAAAGAGGCGTGGCCAAGTGAATCCGACTAGGGAGCGCGGATTCTTACTGTGTTTAGCTTATTAGGAGGAATTGGAATTTGGCCGTTGGCAAGGGTTGCATGGGAAGGGCAAAAAAATAGAATCAGATGGAAATGAAAATTCATTCCTGAGAGGGTACTGTGTCTTAAAGTACCCGAAAATCTAGGAAACCGCCATTACGTATCAGGAGCCTGCGAGTGGAATTTTTTGAACTTTTTTACAGCGCTCATATGTTCTTTTTCATACATAGTAGAATACTACCGAGTCGGATCCCACTATAGATCTCAAATAGGTTTTATAGGCTCGGAGCCAATGCTTTTTTACATGAGTATCCTCTATTTTATCTGGAACTTACGCCTGTGAACAGTCTGTCTATAGGGTTTAACATGCTCAGAGAAGCGCATTTTCCTATTGTAAGGGGGCAAAGATTTTCAGCAGATTCCCCCGCTGAAAGAGAGGCACCATCGCGTGCCTATAAGTGGTGTGTGGGTGCCGAATTGAGGTCAACTAGCTTAAGGAGTTAGAGGTTCCGCCGTTTTGCCCCGGTAACCACTACATCTACAGTCTGCTGTAGCACTTGGTTATTTCTTGATTCTGCGGTGACCTTAAATACTCCCTATAGAGACAATTATCAGTAATCAGTTTTACAAAGCGATCAGCCCGAAAACAAGCAGTGCGGAGTAGTGCTGAGCAATACTTGAGAGGGATTCAACAATGTAACGGCGGTAGCATTATGAGAAGTACTGTGGGAACTTCAGGAGCGTTGAGGCAGGTTGGAAATGACAAAACCCCAATAGATGTTCGTCCTCGTTTTCTATTTGCTGGTATTCCGTGGAGGAAATAGATTCTCCAGAGAAAAAGTCAAGGGTTTCGAAGGTTGGCCGTGGAGCGCAAGTTTTGTTCTGAGTTCTGTGTGCCAGGGGAATTTTTATTCAACTAAGCGTCCCTTGGATCATATATGCTCCGATGACTTTGCGATTGACAACCCGTTTGCCGCGCCCATCTGTGATATATTCAGCCTGTACTTGATTCCCATCATTCTGGGAACACCCTTGAGTCAAAGACTTGTGTTTCGATCGGTGTTGATACAGAACACTGGACACAATTTGTAAATGGCAACTACAAAGAAAGCTGCAGTTGTAAGGTTGTTGAAAACTCGCAAGGTAACCCATAAATCTTGATAGTTTTTTCAGAGCTCTTAGCAAATACTGCGGACATTTTTTGCTTTATGGGAACCACTGATAAATACCGACCTATTTTCATGAATTGGTTTCGAATTTAGAGTGAGTGCTCCCGCTTGAACTGTATTTTCTCTCGGAAAAAAATATTGCGAAACTGCTTCTTTACTCGCCGCAGGCTGGTTGGCCACCTTACCGATCCCATGTGGGAAGCCAGTAAACCCATGACCCGAAGTTCCGGTGAGGTCCAATGTGCCATAGCTGGCTGGCACGGCAACCTTAGCTTCGTTGGCCTGTAGAGAGATGATCATTTTGAAACGAAATTTTAAAAAAAATATGCTCACACATATTCAACCATTTCTGCAGAATGTGCCGATGTTTCGAACTCCGATGCCTCTTAGTTCTTTTCTCTACCGTTGTTGTTGTCTGCATTGATCTAGTTGCCGATGGTTTTATTGATTTTTGTTGATTTTTTTTTTGATTTGTTTTTTTTGTTTTCCTGAGCATGGAATATATTTCTTCTTAATGGTCAGCTAGTTGTTTATTGGAGCGTTCTACGGAACGTAATAAATAAATAAATAAATAAATATTTACCACAAAGAACTAGGAAACTTTGTGTGTATGATTGCGGGTATTGTGAAATTAAATGCTCAAAAGCTCGGGGAAGGCACATCGCTTAGCTTGCAGCGCCCATCCCGGAATTTAGTGTCCAGCGTACACTCGAGGGACTAAGCCTGCAGCGTACACTCGAGGGACTAAGCCTAGGGCAGTTGCATCAGACGTCGCAGCGAGGGGGTGCGGCACACATAAGGTCTGTGATGGAACGATTCACTTTATCAGATAGGGATCAGAGATGTGCGTACTAACGGCTTTAACGACTAATGGGCATTTTGAGTGTTACGCCAAACCATTAACGACTTACGAAAAGAAAAATATTTTCGTAAGCAATCCCAAAATTCGTTAGAAAATCAGTAGTCGTTCAAGTTGCAGTTTTGCGCCAAGTTAACGCAAGATCGCATAAGATGACGCGCGTTCCTTTGCGCTGACCATTGCTGAAGAGTACTCAAGCCGTCGTGAAAAGGGTGCAAGACGTTGATGAATTGGCGCATGGCTGCACTGGACCCTGCACACATCCTGCACACTCCCATTGTTGTCCTCCACACATCCTGCACATTACCACTGTTGTCCTGCACACCACCACTGTTGTCCTGCACATATCCTGCACAATCCATCGGGGTCCTGCACTCTTTTTACGACGTCCTGAGCGTCAGTTTATTGAATTGAAGGGTTGCTAAGTTCGCATAAACCTGGCAGCTTACTCTCGTAAAGCTGGCGCTGAACTCGCATTCAAAGATGGTGGTTAACTTGGATTTTGTACGACTAACGACTAACGACTAACGAGGGTTTTGGCTCGTTGAATGTCTAATGAATTACAAAATTTCTATTGCAGATATCCCTGATGAGGATGCGACGTCGCCCGGCAGCATCCAATGCCGCAGCACCCCTATCGTATATATAGTGCATCAGAAGACGGCGTCCGGCAAACTGTGAAAATAGCTCTTCATTTAAAGAGTGGGGCTGCACACCCCTGGATGACGGTAAATGGCTAGTAGTGCCTGCGTATTGGTCTTCGACTGACCAACAACGATCCTCTTATGGAAACTAGAGCGTGGGTTCAGCAATCTTGGCCCATGTTCTTGACTCGCCTGACGCCACTAGAAGAAAAAGCCTTCACCGTATGAGCGGGGTTTCCTTTTATAGCCTTTTGATCGGACCCAATCCATCTGTGACGTACATAGCTCGGGGTGTCGACGAGTTAGATCTACCGCATGGGACAATCACAAGCACTTACAACCGAAAGTATCAAGAACAATGAATTTTGCCAGGAAATAATTAGAAGAAAAGAACCTCTTCTCATTTTGAGCTCGTAACGAAAGGAGCCATATGAAGGAGATGGCTGGAGGATAAGTACCTCAGTAATTACCACCCAAATTACCACCCCCAATTACCACAGGATGAATGGTGGCTGCTCAGGCTTAGCAAATATTTGAAACTTCCGAATTTTCAATCATTCGGGCTCTCCATCATTCGAGAGACCCTGACAGTCGAATGCACTCTGTAATCGTTTGCTTCGAGTAGCAGAAATTCATTGGTAGTTAATACTAGTCAACAAAATGAAACGACATCATAGACTTGGATGAGTCGGCTCTAAGTACGCCAATGAACGCATTTGCGAGTCGTACGTCTGATGAGAACAACGAGGGATCAATTAGGAGCACCTCGCAACACTGGGGATAGTGGGTGTTATTGGCATTCTCCTCAAGGTCCAAGTCTATGGGAATGCCAGTCAGATTTGGACAGCTTAACCGTCACTCTAGAATTTGGATTAGAAAGTGGGAGGAGGTTGACACATCAGTCTTGAATTAAAGGCAGCATACACGCTCATAAACGTGGTTGGGATAACAGTGTGAATCGAACCGTATGGCCTACAACATAATGCCTACGCATTTTGAAGTGTCAAAACCACTATTAATGCCGCTACATGAGCAGTTATCTGCCCTTATTTTCCACGCCCTGTATTTGCCCTTTTCTTCCAACGCAGGGTTGTTGGACCATCTTCGCCGTCAGTGACGTGTGTGGTTCACTTGTTAGGTAATCTACCATTAGTACCGACGGTGAATATGATCCAGCAACCTTGCGTTGCAGGAAAGTGGCAAATACAGGGGGCGTGAAAATACAGGGCGGGGCCAACTTCTAACTCATGTAGCTGCATTGTGGGTCGTTTTTGACACTTCAAAATGCGTAGGCGTTGTAATTTGGGCCATACCATTCTAATTCCGTAGTTATCTCAATCACATTTACGAGCGTGTATGCTGCCTTTAAGGAAGAAAAGAGTGTTAGATTTCGGCCGATGATCTAGCTCCAGATCATAGCAGGAACTATATATAATTTTGATCACTCTTTAGGTCGGATTTACAGAATGAGGACTGCCCGCTAGCACAAGATGCGGGCTGCAACTAGTTTTCGGAATGCGGTCCGCAATATAAACGTCGATGAACGTTTTTACGGATTGTACATCTAATGAGACGTTTCAGTTATAAACACCTTGAGATAGGGAAATGTTACCGAGACAGGCCTAAGGTTTATATCTAATAGATCTTGTTGAGATTCGTCAGCTCGAACGTTTGGCAAAAACCCAAGTTCAGAGCAGGGCGAAATGGACACGTGAGACGTGAATCAATGAACGAAAAATCGGAATGGAGAGCGGAGGTATTGCGTCCATCGTATAGAACTAGTAATAGAAGCGTCATGAAAGGCGCAGAGGACATAATTTCAAGTATTCCTCAGCTAAAAAAACACGAGTGTTTCGAATAATCGAATGAATCCAGCTCAAATAAACCATCTATTGGGGATTCCTGAATGAGTTCAAAATCGTGAGCTCGAATCACTTGAGATCTTTCAGCGCTGAGTAGAATATTTGGAAAGGAAGAGTTTTGGGAATCGGTGCATAATTAGAATATATGCAAGTATTCGTCATTTATGGAATTAGTGAGGAATTGCATATTCGAGAAATTGAGTAATTGAATTTCCTTCAAGTATAGAATAAGTGGAATCACCTAACTCATCCCGACAAGCCAGTGTTGGGAAAACCGGTAGTTCAAAATCGCACAACGAATAGAATCTCCGGGGAACCGAACGACTGAACCTCTATAAATATTTGAAAGCGCAAAAATCGAATTCCCGAATGGTTTCGGGTAATAAAGAGCCGATTATTCCGAATTCACGTTTCAGCTGAATGTGCTGAAGTTCGAAGTTCGATTGTTCGATGGAGAACAATACCTGAGGAAAGTTATCCCTAAAACAATCGATGATTAAAAATTCCGTGAATTTTTGAAAGAATACAAACGGGTTCCATTCTTCAGCAGCCTAATAATCTGAACATCCGCATTAGTCGAATATTTCGAAACCGAATAGATAGACCCAGGCAATTCTTATGAGTAGTTTAAAACGCCCGATAAGTCGCATATTCGAAAAACCGAATATTCGAAACCTCGATGAATCGAACACACCGGAAAACGAAGAGTACTTGCGAAATGCGAGGGCTACACATTGTCAAATGATTACCGTTTCTGGAAAGCAGAATAACCTGTATATCCGTTGGTCCCATCCATCAAAAACCGTACAGATAGAATCCCCAACCTAGAATTCGGAGAAGAAAGAGTTCAGAAAGTTCCCGTCAGGTCGAATATTCGGAAAACCGAATATACGAAATCTCTGATTCGAACATGCGGGAGAAAGAAGTGCTCGCGAAATGCGAGCGTTACACTGTCAAATGACTACCGTTTCTGAAAAGCAGAATAACCTGTAGTCTGATGGACCGAACGTTCAAAAACCGTACAGATAGAATCCTTAACGTGAAATTCGGAGAATAAAGAATTCTAGAAACCTCTATATGGATAGAATATTTTAGGAGTCCGTTATTTGGAATCATCCAATAAACACAATATTCGAAAAATCAGTGATTTACCCCGAGAGTACTGTGCTTATCTGGGCCAATTTCCGGTCCGCAATTGCGTCTCGACACGCTTTGCAGCCGTACGCGCTGGAGTCAGCCGGGTTTCCAGCGCCAAAGCCGACTCGATGTGGCTTTTTTATACAATTTTCTCCAACGTTTGTTAGTTTCCAGTTCCAGTTCCACCTAGAGTCAGCAGATCGGCGGCTGCGGCGCTGGAAGCTCTTCTGACATGGTGCGAGCGTGCAAAAAGCGTTTCAGAGACGCAATTGCGGACCGGAATTTGGCCCAGATAAGCAGTATACATGAGTAGTTGTAAAATTTCCGTCAGGTCGAATATTCGGAAAACCGAATATACGAAATCTCTATGATTCGATCATACGGGAAAACGAAGCTACCGTGATTGCTCGCGAAATGCGAGGGTTACACATTGTCAAATGGCTACCGTTTCTGAAAAGCAGAATAACATGTATATCCGATGGTCCAAACTTTCAAAAACCGTACAGATAGAATCCGCAACCTAGAATTCGGAGAAGAAAGAGTTCTAGAAAATTCCCCGATAAGTCGAATATTCGGGAAACCGAATATTCGAAACCTTGATGAATCGAACACACGGGAAAAAGAAGCTCCTGTGAGTACTCGCGGAAGGCGAGGGTTACAGATTGTCATTTAACTACCGTTTAAGAAAAGCAGAATGACCTGTATATCCGATGGTCCAAAGGTTCAAAAACCGTATAGATAGATTCCCCAACGTACAATTCGAAGAACAAAGAATTCTAGAAAGTCCCCGATAAGCCGAACACTCGTGAAAACGAAGCTCCCGTGAATACTCGCGAAATGCGAGGGTTACTTATGATCAAATGATTACCGTTTAAGAAAAGCAGAATAACCTGTTGTCTGATGGTTCGAACATTCAAAAACCGTACAGATGGAATCCCCAACCTAAAATTCGGGAAAAAAGGAGTTTTAGAAAATGTTACACATTTTCAAATGACTACCGTTTCTCAAAAGCAGAATAACCTCTTGTCCGATGGTCCGAACATTCAAAAACCGTACAGATAGAATCCCCAACTTAGAATTCGAAAGAATTCGAAGAAGAAAGAGTTCTAGAAAATCCCCTTTAAGTCAAATGTTTGGAAAACCGAATATTCGAAACCTTGATGAATCGAACACACGGGAAAAAGAAGCTTCCGTGAGTACTCGCGAAAGGCGAGGGTTACACATTGTCAATTGACTACCGTCTAAGAAAAGCAGGTTAACCTGTATATCCGATGTTCCAAACCTTGAAAAACCGTACAGATAGAATCCCCAACGTACAGTTCGAAGAATAAAAAATTCTAGAAAGTCCCCGATAAGCCGAACATACGGGAAAAAGAAGCTCCCGTGAATACTCGCGAAATGCGAGGGTTACACATGATCAAATGATTACCGTTTAAGAAAAGCAGAATAACCTGTTGTCTGATGGTTCGAACATTCAAAAACCGTACATATGGAATCCCCAACCTAAAATTCGGGGAAAAAGGAGTTTTAGAAAGTGTTACACATTGTCAAATGACTACCGTTTCTCAAAAGCAGAATAACCTCTTGTCCCATGGTCCGAGCATTCAAAAACCGTACAGATAGAATCCCCAACTTAGATTTCGGAGAAGAAAGAGTTCTAGAAAATCTCCTTTAAGTCAAATGTTTGGAAAACCGAGTGTACGAAACCTCGATGAATCGAACACACGGGAAAACGAAGCTTCCGTAAGTACTCGCGAAAGGCGAGGCTTACACATTGTCAAATGACTACCGTTTCTGAGAAGCAGAATAACATGTATACTGTTGGTCCAAAGGTTCAAAAACCGTACAGATAGATTCCCCAACCTAGAATCCGGAGAAGAAAGAGTTCTAGAAAATTCCCCGATAAGTCGAATATTCGGGAAACCGAATATTCGAAACATCGATGAATCGAACACCAGCTAGATCGAAGATCCCGTGTATACTCGCGAAAGGCGAGGGTTACACGTCGTCAAACGACTATCGTTTCTGAAAAGCAGAATAACCTGTATATCCGATATTCCGAACGTTTAAAAACCGTATAGATGGAATCCCCAATCTGAAATTCGGAGAAAAAGGAGTTTTAAAAAGTGTTCCACATTGTCAAATGACTACCGTTTCTCAAAAGCAGAATAACCTCTTGTCCGATGGTCCGAACATTCAAAAACCGTACAGATAGAATCCCCAACTTAGAATTCGGAGAAGAAAGAGTTCTAGAGAATCCCCTTTAAGTCAAATGTTTGGAAAACCGAGTGTACGAAACCTCGATGAATCGAACACACGGGAAAACGAAGCTTCCGTGAGTACTCGCGAAAGGCGAGGCTTACACATTGTCAAATGACTACCGTTTCTGAGAAGCACAATAACATGTATATCTGATGGTCCAAACCTTCAAAAACCGTACAGATAGAATCCCCACCCAGAATTCGGAAAAGAAAGTTATAGAAAATCCCCGTTAAGTCAAAATGTTCGGAAAACCGAATATTCGAAACATCGATGAATCGAACACACGGGAAGACGAGGCTCCCGTGAGTACTCGCGAAAGGCGAGGCTTACACATTGTCAAATGACTACCGTTTCTGAGGAGGAGAATAACATATATATCTGATGGTCCAAACCTTCAAAAACCGTACAGATAGAATCCCCACCCAGAATTCGGAAAAGAAAGTTATAGAAAATCCCTGTTAAGTCAAATGTTCGGAAAACCGAGTATACGAAACCTCGATGAATCGAACTCACGGGAAAACGAAGCTTCCATGAGTACTCGCGAAAGGCGAGGCTTACACATTGTCAAATGACTACCGTTTCTGAGAAGCAGAATAACATGTATATCTGATGGTCCAAACCTTCAAAAACCGTACAGATAGAATCCCCACCCAGAATTCGGAAAAGAAAGTTATAGAAAATCCCCGTTAAGTCAAATGTTCGGAAAACCGAATATTCGAAACATCGATGAATCGAACACAAGTTAGATCGAAGATCCCGTGAGTACTCGCGAAAGGGAGGGTTACACATCGTCAAACGACTATCGTTTCTGAAAAGCAGAATAACCTGATTTCCGATAGTCCGAACGTTTTAAAACCGTACAGATAGAGTCCCCAACCTAGAATTCGGAAAAGAAAGAGTTCTAGAAAATTACCGATAAGCCGAACGTACGGGAAGACGAGGCTACCGCGAATACTCGCGAATTGCGAGGGTTACACATTGTCAAATGATTACCGTTTAAGAAAAGCAGAATAACCTGTTGTCCGACGGTCCGAACGTTTAAAAACCGTACAGATAGAATCCACAACGTACAATTCGGAGAATAAAGAATTCTAGGAAATCTCCGATACGCCGAATATACGGGAAAGCGAAGCTTCCGTGAGTGCTCGCAAAATGCGAGGGTTGCTCATTGTCAATTTACTACCGTTAAGGAAAAGCACAATAACCTGTATATCTGATGGTCCAAAGGCTCAAAAACCGTATAGATAGAATCCGCAACCTAGAATTCGGAGAAAAAAGAGTTCTAGAAAATCCCGAGTACTCGCGAAAGGCGAGGGTTACACACTGTCAATTGACTACCGTTTAAGAAAAGCAGAATAACCTGTATATCCGATGGTCGAAAAGTTCAAAAACCGTACAGATAGAATCCGCAACCTAGAATTCGGAGAAAAAAGAGTTCTAGAAAATCCCCGATAAGTCTAGTATTCGGAAAACCGAATATTCGAAACATCGATGAATCGAACATAAGTTAGATCGAAGATCCCGTGAGTACTCGCGAAAGGCGAGGGTTACACATCGTCAAATGACTATCGTTTCTGAAAAGCAGAATAACCTGATTTCCGATAGTCCGAACGTTTTAAAACCGTACAGATAGAGTCCCAAACCTAGAATTCGGGAAAGAAAGAGTTCTAGAAAATTGCCGATAAGCCGAACATACGGGAAGACGAGGCTCCCGTGAATACTCGCAAATTGCGAGGGTTACACTTGTCAAATGATTACCGTTTAAGAAAAGCAGAATAACCTGTATATCCGATGGTCCAAACGTTTAAAAACCGTACCCATAGAGTTTTCAACCTTAATATCGGAGAATAAAGAATTTCAGAAAATCCTCGAAAAGTCAATTTTCCGGGAAACCGAATATACGAAATCTCGATGAATCGAACATACGGGAAAAGGAAGTTCTTGTGAATACTCGCAGAATACGAGGATTACACTTTGGGAATCGGCAAGTAAATTGAAAATTTGAAAAATCAAGTAATTGAATCCTCTGATGCACAATACTCAAGGTGAATGACCGTAGATTGCCGACGATTCTAGAATTCGGAGATATGGGTTGTTGGAAATACCCGAAAGGCCGATTAATCGGAAAGCGGTTATGATAAACTCTTCTGCGACTCGAATATTAAGGATATGGAATAAATGAGGCTCCCGTGGGTACACGGAAAACCTGTATATTTTCTGAAAAGTTTCTGAAAAGCCGAATCATCCAGATTCCTGATTGAGCCGAGCTTAGGGAAATCAATAAGTCTGAATCCACTACTGAGTATTCGGAGGTGGAGATATGAAACCCCAATTGAATGCAATATTTGTGTGTTCCCACATTCGAGATAAGAAAGGAAATATGTTTTACGAAAAATCTATCGAAATCCTCTATTATTCGTCAAGTCGAATGAACAAAATTTGCGAACGAGTGCAGTATCGGACTTGCTCGCAAACCTTGGTGAGAAACCGCGATCAACTTCAGTTGCCCGCTGCTCTATATTCCAGAAACGGGGGTTTGTCTGAGGAGGTATGAGGTCCTGATCGGCTATAAATATCGTTTTCATGTAAGCTGGAGCCTCCTGTGAGGCCCGCCTGTGTAAACGTCACTGCTATCTGTAGGCAAAGCTTCCTCAAAAGCAGGTTTGTCGAAGAACTTCGTTCTCATAACTTTCAGAGAATTCTTCGTAAAGTTACAGAAATCATCCTTATGAATTGGATTCTGACCATTTTGTAGCAGTTTACTAGCGAGGATGAGAGGAAATGATGTTTCGTCGGCATGATAATGGAGACCGACAAACTCATCTCATGAGTACTGATTCGGAAGCACCTACTTCCTATGATATTCGATTTTCCCTCAAGATGCTGGTTCAAAGTGCTTATTGATTCCCATTCTCCACTAACCCGTCAGCTTCCCGCCGAAATGTTTGCAGTGATTTCAACATTTATTTAGCGGAATATCATTCGGCACTCATCAAATACACACTGGAATGGCTTTGGACATCCCGGCGGGTTGATGGAAAACACCACCCCTGAGTGATTCTTTTGGCTTCACCCATCCTTTGGCTCTTCGCGAAAAATCGACACTCTCCCACATTGTGTTACCGAAATCGTGAACACTGCCATCGAATGAAGCCTATAGGACGAAGTTAGCTTCCGAGGTTTTTTTTTACAAATTATACAAGACCTGGAATTTCAAATAGCACTTATTCCAAAAAAAAAAAACGCCGAGAAACGATCAAAGAACATTTTCAGACCAGATTGAATCCGCTTTCATATACAACTGACTGTTGATAGCGGGGGCATTAACTTCTGAGCAGAAATGTGATCTCTTAATCAATTCGTGCGGTTCATCTCACTGGCTCCCATTTAGCGGTGCTTTTTCTCTTGTCGATTGGTTGTTCTTTCGAGATTTATGATCCATTCTGTAATTGCTGGAATGCCGAGTGCAGGTTTGGGAAAAAAACTAAACGAGCTGGCTACTCAAGATTTCTCGGGTAGGGCCAGCTGAACCCATTTTGGGACTTGGGGTTCTGGTACATACTGGGGTCTACGGACTGTCGCACCAATCTTTCAAAGCGGGTATGCCGCCTTTTTGGTTATCCTCAACTGCCAGGCAGCCCTTTTTCTGTTAGGGGTAGCCTGCACCTTGGGCTAGCGAAAAGTCCTAATTCTGTGAATTAGTATGCAGCCCGCAATTCGAAAATTTAGGGGCAGCCCTCATTCCCAAAATTTGGTGGCAGCCCGCATCTTGTGTTACCTTGCTAATTTTGAACTACTATAGAACTGCAGCTTTTTTTGTAGTTATCGTTTCCCAGTTTGGCCCATTGTTGTCTATCATTGCCGCTCGAAGCACTTCCCATTGACCTTGGGGAGTCCCTAACATGACGGATGGCTAGCAAGTCCGCGCTGGATGCTTCCCAGATGGGTGCGGCATACGAGATCTCAATAGCAAACTCATCGAAGTCGGTATGCTCTCTAGGGACGCCAAGTTGAGTAACTTTCCCTCACACGCAGCATTCAGTACAATGGCGTGCGTTTCACTGCCAATCTTTGAAATCCCTGACTTCCCTCAGTTGGATCGATTTCCTCGATCTCGCTTCGCGGAATGTCGGCTAATCAAAAACGAGGGCGACTATCTGTTGAGATTTTGTGGTTTTTAGCTTGCCTCAGCGCGCAAGTTTCCTCAGCACGCCATCCCTATTCTCATAATGTTCTCGCCCCTCAGTTACATTGTCCCTCTCTTGGGTATTGTTCAGCACTACTCCGCACTGCTCGTTTTCGTACTTACCGTTTTGTAAAAATGGTTTCTCACATTGGCCTTTATGGGGAGTTACCGTACTTTTTAAGGTTAATGCAAAATTGAAGGATAGCCAAGTGCTACAGTAGGCTGTATATGTAATGGATACCGGGGCGAAACGGCGGCAGATACGTCTGGCTCTTCAGGAAACCATAGTTGAGCAAGTTCACCTCGATTTGGCACCCACAGACCACTTATTACAGGGTGTTCCGTATTTATTGGCGCGCAGACATTGGTTCTATAACGTATAAGTAACAGTGGCTAGGTGTGAAAACATTCGCCATCTGCTCGAATAGCGGGGCTGGAATTCACCTCAGGAAGGCGTTATGGCCGTCACGGAGTACATCCTTCCATTTGGCCAATCTTGTGTGTCGGGTTTCATAGAGCTCAAACTCGATCGAGTACCACATAAAAGGTTCAGCAGATGCAGGTCCGGCAAGTAGGACGGCCTCTGTTCGTACGCGTTTAGACGTTAAGGAGCTCGCTGTGGCACCACTCTCGAACGGATTTTGTGTTGCGTGAGCACGTCTGGTGTAAAGCACCGGGGTCTGCTGCGGATTCGAGAGGTTGAGCAGCCATTTCTAGGTATTCTTCAGGATTGATTTGATTCTCACGCCAGATTCCGGGACGAGCGGCTGAGTTCTGCCACCGCAAGTGTTGCCTGTCCAAACCATCCCAGACGTCGTGTTAGCTGACCGTCAAGCATTTTTAATGAGGCTGAGCCTCCTCGGTGCTTCTAGCTGCAATCCAATTATTTCCAGGATTTCTTCGTCGGTTCACGTCCAAAGTTATCCCAACTGGAAAGCCCATGGCGTGATGCTTGACAGGAGCTACCTTTTTTTGGTCTTTATCAGCTGCTTGTGGGTGGACAGCTGGTCATCGTGCTTTAGATGTTATGAGTAGAGGCTCAGTTTCTTTCTGACGAGTTTCCCTCATGGCTGTTAACCGAAAATTTCAATCTTGACCTATGCACCTCATCGATTGTTAAGGATTATGGTTGACTTGGGCACAATCACTCCTGATGCTGGTAAAAACCGCCGATTGTTTTCTGGATAGTTCTAAGCGAATTGCCGATGCGTCTCGTGGGCTTCGGGCTCTGGACTAGCCTCAACCATCCTGTCCCGGAAGTCTATATTAACAGAGCCGTGATGAAAACACAAAGCTGAGACACATATGAGCCCGAAAAATCAGATTAGCAATGAAGTGAGCATCAAAAACTCCAATAAAGTAGAAGCTATTTAGCGCGCCGATACGTCTGGAATACCCAGTAGGCACGCGGTGGTGCCTCGCTTCCAGCGGGGGAGTCTGTTCAAGATCTTCGCCTCCATTACAATAAAAATCTGTTTTTCCGGAAATGTTGAAATCAAATGGAAGTCTGTTTGTATTCGTAAGTTCTAGATATAATAGAGGACAATAGGGGATACTCATGAAAACATAAGGATTCGCTCCGAGTCTATGAACCCTATTTGAGATCTCTGGCGGGATCCGGCTCGGCAGTGTTCCGCTTCTTCTTTTTCTTCGTTCGCATTTATTCCTGTCAGCTGCGTCTCTCAGAGTGAGACGTGCTTCAGCCATGACGGTTTTTACACGATCGAGCCGGCGCGTTCAACACCAGCCACCTCCTTACTGAGTGTAATTTTGGCCGCTGAACTAACATCTTCCCGTGAAGTATGTTCGTACCATCATCATCTCTCCAGGTATTGGTGCAACTCTGAAGGTGGTAACATTCACTTGCGTGAAGAGCGATCGGTCGCCCTAAGGTCTTGTAAAATTCAAGTTTGAGTCGGAGGTGAGACATATCACGCCCATAGATGCTCTCCATTTGATCCAGGCGGCCTTTAAGCGTACCTGAGTTTCCGATGACATATCGCCTGTCAAGGTGATTTTTGAGCTGATATATTCGAAGCAGTCCGCTTTATTGAGGCCTGTGTCATGAGTTCTGACTGTTCCGTTATCCACTTAACGGATCAATAGAAATCCGTGAAAGCTTTTGTGAAATCCATAGGCGACACCTTGATATGGTGTGAAGTCCTCTGGACAGGTGCTGTCTACACACCGAGAGAGGAGTTGTCCCGTTTTCGCAGTTTGAAACGTCACACCACTCAACGCGAGCGAAGTGGTCTTGAGTGGAATTAGAGCCGCAACTGGCGGGACAACTCCTCCCTCGGTGTGTAGAGAGCCCCGTTCCCAAAGTTCTCCACGACATCACGTTTAGGAACGAACTTCACCGGCGGTAGTGTTCCACTATGTAGGAAAAGGTTTATATGGGCGCTAGAAAAAAGTTGAAAATAAAAAATAAAGTTCGCTTCACTTGCAGGCTCCTGATGCGCAATGGCGGTTTACTGAATTTTGGGATACTTAGCTTTTTGGAAATCCTATTCAGAAATGCCCCAGAGGTCGATTGATAAGTATCTCTTTTGCAGCAGAATGATACGACTGAGCTGACGTTACAAATTTCTAAAGGCGCACAATTAGATTATCACGCCACTGTGGGCCCCTCTCTAGAGCGTCCTAAGTCGTTTCACAACTGAAGCGCGTTACTAGGCGAAGGTGTATACAGTAAGACACAGTTCTCTCATAAAATCAGGCTTACAAGCTGAACTAGACTAATAAGTTTGAAAAGTGGTGATGTAGGACAGGGTGGAATCGTGCGAACTCACAACCATGATTTGGTTGGTTTAGAAGAATCTTTCGTCGAATCAGTTCTGAACGAAAAAAAAATTGGTCATCCCAGTACAGATGAAGCCCTAATTCGAATCGCCAGTTGGCTGGTGTTGCTACCGGACAATATGGATGGTTCATGCGTTCCATTGGCTTCGGATATCACTAACCGGCCACTTCGTTTTTGTTTTCGAGGTCGCGCTTCACTAATTTCGAAGAGATACTAAGCACTATGGAATCAGGGCGTTCTTATCAGACTGATCCTTTTAAGACTTTTTGAACCGGAATTCCGAGCTTGCAGCTTTTTTAAGTTGGATTCACTGCTGGTCTCAGTTCATCCTTGGTACGACGATGTTGAACTGGAAGAATATTGTGGGACGCGGAATGTATAGCGAAGATTCAGGCATTCGGCTGTCTAGAAAAAGAATCTTCGTTTCATGCATGGAAATAGAGGATAAAAGTCCTGCCGACGTCAGAGCTATTTAAAATCATCGTGGAAATCTTTCCTTGTCCCATACGAAAGCGGTTCGTCGAAGGTGCAGAGAGAGAAGTGCGAGCTTTCGGAGGCTATGACTTCTGATTTCGGACTTCAGATATTTTTTTCTGTCCGCCGTATTGCATTGTTTGTTTCAGTACAGAATTAGAAGTTGAGGCAGGCGGCTGTGGGATAAGGGTTTGAAGGAGGGATGAGTGAGTTACCGATTTCCGGTAGTTTTGGCTTCCCTACTTCTTCGTGCCGAAAGACGCCAAAAACGTGGAGAGGATAGGAAGTACCTCGAGTTTTAGGCGGGGGACATACTTACTTCTCGCGACTTGCCACAGCGACAATGTATATTGGTTTTTGATCGATAATGATGGTGAACGTCGGCCATCGCTGGAAGTATGATCTTGGCCCAACAGTTCCCATGGTTTCTCGATTCCCAGTAGCTCTAGACGTCCCGTTCCCAAATAGAAATGGTTGTTCCGTTCTCCAGATTCCGATTTTCAAAATTGTGTAAACAAATGTCCCGTCGTTCCTTATCCGTTGACCTTATCAAGAGAGAATAAAGAGAGACGAAGTTATAGTTTTTTTTGAGTGAACATTTCGCGTGAACTGAAAAATGACTTGCTGTTTCAAGCATCATAAAGTTCAGCACGGTCACGTGGTTGCGAAAGGTTTATCCGGAATTCTAGAGCTTTAGGTTGGTAGAGAATGTCTTTCGCAAGTTGAAAAATGGATACCAGAAGATTACTATCTTGGAGGAAGTAAAAAACGAGAAAATGATCTTTTCACGTGATATCGATTGTTTTTGTGGTATCCGATGTTGTTTCTCTTTTAGAGTAGTCTCCTTGTCGTTCCCCATCCTAATTTCTGGTGAGAACTACTCGGAAAGCTTCTGCTTGAAGTTGTATACTTGAGCTCGCCACAAGTCCTTCTCTTTTTCACTACGTGAGATCTTCTCACCCGTCTGGATTTAGAAACGTGTCTTACCACGAATAGTTCTGGCTCTGCTAAGTCAGAGTGAGCCTATTAGTTTTCGTCCAAAGAACGGCCAAAATAAGTGTATGTAGGCCAGAGAAGCCATTAAAGGCACAGTCCAAGTCCAAGGGTCAAATTCGATTACTCTCATAAACTCGGGGGGTGAATAGGCTCCCAAACATCTTTGGATAGCACCGACAGCTGCTATCCATCCCCCAAAATGGGCGGAGTCGTACCCTCCTAAGGTGCCTGTTGTGAGGGCGTGGGTTGATTTTGAGTAGTACTTGGGGAATGGAAGGGTTCCTATTGTGGGGGTACTGGGGAGTAAAATCAGTGCAAATGCGACCACTGCAATGCTGTTGTCGGTCACGGGTACCACTTTCTACCCATGCTTCTACAGTACCCCTTGACCGCTGATCTTCTATGACTGCTAAACCACCTTGCTTAAATCGCAAGCAAGGCGCGAAGACGGACAGAACACTTCATATTCAACTTTATATATTGCTTCATCAATACAAAAACCGGTTCTAGTGAAATAACTCCATTCATATATAATAGCAAACACTGGAATCAACTGCAACGAAAAATTACAGAAGTTAATGGCACTGGTCAAAGGTCATAACTTCGTGAACAAAATGAATCTGGACATCGACGTGGAGTAGCACTCATGAGAAACGCTCAAATAAACACATAAAAGATGTTCAACGCACGCAGCTTCCACAAAATGAAACTAACAGCTTTCACAGTCCTACCCAAGAACTTTAAAATTACGCTTTCCGAGATGAAAATTCCGCAAAATTTTTGAACCACTAACAATTAAAAAATGCGCTGTATATAGAACAAACATTAAAGGTCACCGGCATTCAGAACATCCTACTACATATTCATATATGAGGCCGTTCACCTAAGAACCGAGACGATTTGAGACACAAAACCCGTATTGCAGGTTTTTCGTTATAGATCGATAGAGGGTGCAAAAAATTCAGACCCTCATCTCTAGAACTTTTGAAGAAGCTTTTGTAGGAGACTAAGTGTTTGAAAAAATTAGTGTAGGTCTCTAAGCTCAGCACACACGCTCGCAAATATGGTGGAGATAGCAAAGTCAACGGGGTCATACCAGATGGCTTCTACTAGAACGCTCAAGCCGTCGCAAGCACCCAAATGAAGTCAAAACGATTGTGTTTGAGCAGACTTGCGACTCGACGCAACAGGTGGTTGTAAAAATTGTGGAACATACTTAAAAAATGAAAATTAGGGAGGGGGTTCGTGAAATTTTTAGAGAAAAAAAGGGATTTTCTCTAAACTATTCGGTAAGCTAAAATGAGTTACTCAGACAATGGCCGCATTCGATGCGTGCCGAGTATGCGTTCACTTCAAGGACAAGGCGGCTTCGAGCACATATGGGAACGCGCTGCTAGGGAGGCACGTACTCCTATTGTGTTCCAAGTTACAGCACTTGCCCCATTAAAAAAACGCTCAAAGCGTGAATGATACACATTCAACTTAATGACAGAACAATTCAAAAAGGAAAAGCACACCACGCGCTCTTGGAGACCGAGTTCAGATGTAGGCAGAGTCGCCGGTTCAATTACCCAGGTTTGCGGTACTTGGCCCACCCAGCCGCTGGAGACCTCGTACAACCGCTAGCCGCCCCAGATGGTGGTCGGCGCGGTTGCTGGGCGTCTCGTCCACGCCCTACCAGGATGGACTCTTACAATATCAGCCGCCTCCTGACTGTTGAGTGTGTGGCGCGCTTCTGTCTCTCGCAAGCTCTCCCTTTGTGCTTTCCCTCTCTCCCCAGCTCGAGTCTGGCGAGGTCATGGGTCAACGCATAGCGATAGTTCTGAGAGGAATACTTAGAGTACTCATTGACACTTTGCGTGATATTTGATTAGAGAAGTTGAATGATTTCCAAGTGTTCGAAATCTGAGATTTCCATATGAAGTAGACCCAACGTATATAGCCTAGTTTTGTCTGCATCGCTGCTGTTTTTCATCGCAGCGATTTCACCCGCTGCTGCAGCGGTGTAGCAGCGGCAGCGATTCTGTTCATAGTGCGTAGGCCCACGTATGATAGAAGAAATTCAATTAATTAGTGAAATAATTATATCAATTAATTAATGGCTGGTATTCATCAATAACGCGTTTCGACTCGAAAACACTGATCTTGTCATGTGAAAGGGTCAACGTTCATCAGACAAAACGTGTCATTCGCTGGCAATCGCTCCGTCGCTGCCATTTTGGGAGCGATGGAGCGATGATCAGTGACCACTGAGAATCGCTCTTCAAGCAGCGATGCAGTAAAAACATAGGATTTCGTCGCCGCGACCCAGCGATGTAGGACTTTGCCACGAAGCGATCACAATTGGAGCGGCTTTCCATTACGCGCGATGAAAAAGGAACAGTTGTCCCTCGCATGGCCGCAGCGACCACCTGCAGTCAAAACTAGACTTATAGCACCTGCCAAGTGCCAGCTCTCAGTTCCTCGTAATAAGCGAGATATAGGAGGAAGCCACCCTGGGGTGCCCACATCCGGAAGCCACTTTGGCACGCCCCTTTTACGATCTTTCGAGTTCAATAGTGGCAAGATGAGCGACGATTTTCGGTCAGTAGCCCCTTTCTTCCCTTCATTTTCGACCTCTCTCTTTATTCAGGCTGACTCGCATTCATTGGTTGCAAACAGGGATGAGCGGAACAAAAATATGTAATTTCGGAAATCGGTTTTCGGGTTTCGGAACAAAAAATTTTTTCTCGGGTTTCGTAAATCGGGCGCGAAACGCCTGAAAATGCGCGGAAATGCGGTTTTCGGAACGCGAAACGCGGGAAAAATACAAAAATCATCCAAACTTTTCTTCCTTCCAGATCACCCGATATTTTCGCGTTCCGCAGCGTTTTCTGCGGTTTTCGGAACGCGGAACGCGGAATGCCAAAAATGCGCGAAACTGCGGGTTTCGGAACGCGAAACGCGGAACTCCGCTCATCCCTGGTTGCAAATGACGGAAGTTACAAGCCTCGGAAAACTGGTCCACCATGCTTTCGCTGCTCAGTTTTAAGAGGAAATAACTCCGTTCCTAGGGGGTCTTGTACGTTGCCAGAGACATCATTGGAATCAGTGTGGGATCGTTTTAAAGATAGTGAGGGAACCAGGAAAACGATTCTGAGATTGGACTGTGCCTTTAAGTTACTTATGAATTATCTAGCGACGTTAGAGTTAGATGCAAAGTATCGGAGAGCACTGCACGCGGTATCCCGTCGAGATGTTGCATGTAACTCAAATAACCTGTGATAAGTCGCAAGTACTTTTGTTTTTCTAGTTTTAAAATTCTTTTTAGGAATCAATTCAATTCTAATCTCTTTCCCTGGGTCATTCGCGTATTCGATTCATTCGAAAGAATGAAATTGTCACTCTTTCTGATATTCGGTCTTTTCTGTGAAGTCGAAGTTTGGGATTCTCCTAATGTTTGAACGAATTCCTTTTATGACTTTCAAATGGTCAGATGCCAAAGCAGCTGCTGAATTATTTCTCCGTATGAATCATGAACTACTCAAAAATTAATATTTCGAATACTGGCATTAACTTACGAAGATTCCTTTGAAATAAATAGAGGACATGTTCTCAAATTTTTCATTCATTGAAAGATTACAGGTTGGCAAGTTCGAAATAAATTGCCCATTGGGAAGTTCTAGAAAAAGTCGTATCTGCATTGATTATCATTCCACAACTTTTAGAAAGGCCGAGTCCAAAAAATTGTTCAATCGGAAATTTATGAAAGGGCTTATTCAAATAGTTCATCCATTCTCAGCATTCCAGAAAGGCGAAACTGAAGAATTCATCGATTATTCTAATTCATTCACTTTCATTCACTTGAAATTCACGTCCAATGCCTCTTTCAATCCGCTTCTCCTTCGCGCCTGCAGATACGATATATACGAGGGCGGCAGAGACCAAGGCACAACCATAGCTTTGTTGGGTGGAGCCAGGTACTCCACCAACCTTCACCTGTGGGCAAAGTTGTTTTCGGAATCCCCGTAAAATTCTGCATCGAAAAGCGTTTTCAGTTTCAAAAAATACGTTCCCCTTCTTCCAGCCGATTTCTGTTTATATAGTGCGTTTTTCGCCTGAAATTATCGGTTTTCCGTCCACAACTTTTTTGTGCTTGGAGATAGGCGTTTGGTGAAGGTTGTTTTCGGAATCTCGATGGAATATTGCATCGACTAGTGTTTCCAGTTTGGAAAAATATTTTCTCGATCCTTCAGTCTAATTCATTTCACGAAACTCCGGTTTTTCGCCTACAACTTCTTAACCTCTGAAGATAGAGGGAGCAGTCGACGCAGAATTCCATCGAGATTCCGAAAACTACCTCCACCAAAGGCCTATCTCCAAGCACAAAAAAGTTGTGAACGGAAAACCGATAATTTCAGGCGAAAAACGCTTTTTGTAAACAGAAATCGGCTGGAAGAGCGGAAACGTATTGTTTGTAACCAAAATATTCGATGCAAAATGTTATGGGGATTCCGAGAACAACCTTTACCAAAAGGCTATCTCCTAGGATAAAAAGGTAATAGACGAAAAACTAATTGCTTTTGGTGAGAGAAACATTTTTCCATAAATTGAAATTGGCTGAGAGATTGGAAAAGTATTTTTCTCAATTTGAAAACATTATTTAACGCCGCAAAATTTTATGAAGATTTTTGAAACAGCTCCGCTCAAAGATTCATCGTAAAGATCAAAAATGTTATAAGCGAAGAACAGGTACATTTCCAAAAATCGCCTGGAAAAATTTTCCGTGCAAGTCTATAAGGAACCTTCACCATCTCCCACTCAGGTATTTTCAGTAATCTTCACCTCTCGGACCGCTGTCTCCACCCCAACGAACCAATGGGCACAACCACTCTTGGGCGCTATTCATACTACTTCCGCCAGCGCGGCGCATGTGTCACGCCCGGGCGAGGCGTTGGAGTGTGAATACTCTCTACGTGCGTCGTGCAGCATGCGAAGATTATGAATACCTCAGCGGCAACGCTGTGGCGGAGCGGATTAGAAGGGCCTTAACGTTGCCGAGCAAGCAGAATTTGTTCAAGCGTTTACTATCATGGAATCAGAAGGGAACGGAATAAAATTGGAGAATGATTAGCAATGAAAATGATGAAAAACTTGTTACGGACGTCGCCGCCATGGCGGGGTGGGCGTCATGCGCGGGCGAGGCGTCAAACCGTTCAATCTCCAACGCCATGCCCGCGCGTGTCGCGCTGGCGTTGACTGGTATGAATAACGCTTTATCTCGTACCCCCATAGTCTCACTCTAACACGTCCCGTACCGATCGGGGACGAGATGCCATAGAATCGTGCTGGGCGAACTGGCCGCGTCACATGTCGCTGTACCAGCCGCGTAGCGTGACAGTACACTGCTACGACAGCGCTGGACCGCCTTACAGCAAGTGCTACTGCGATAAAATTTTGCAGTACGTGCTGTTGTTTAAAGCACGCGCCCCTGCGATTGAGCGTTGTGTTGGGAGTGGTTGCTGGAGTTGGATGCATATTCGACACGCATTGAATGCAGGGCTTTTCTGAGTAGTAATAGTCACCCTGAGTTATTCGGTGGGCTGAATACAAATTTAATGTCTATTTTCGCAAGATGATCAAAGAAATAATTCACATTTTTTGAAGAATCAAGTCAACAGGTGGGGTCGCAGCTTAGCCGAAACTTGGCGCAAATGCCTGCTAAACATGATTCGAGCCATATTGAGTCGCTAAATCATCCGTTCCCCGCCCACTTTCAATAACCGTTCAGTCCCTGAACAGCAACCTCCTTGGGATAGATGCTCGAATTCGGTCCTCTTGGCTCGTTTCCGACGCATCCAGCGTCGTAAGCTTCTCAGTAAGGGCTGTACAAGTCTATTAGCACCGTTATCTCAACCACTTTGTCGCTGACTACGCTAAGTATGGCAGGGTTGTGCAACTCGTCCACTTGAGAACCAGGACAGAAAAAATCGTTATGTCATCATTTCAGACGTTTTTTTCGTATACTTTCCGCGTTTCTCTATACTATGAGATTCAAGGCATTGAATCATGCCATAAAGTTGATATCGTTTTTGAGCGTGTACGTTGCCTTTAAATGAAAGGAATGTTTCTACCGTTATAGGTGAAAATTTATTGGCAGTACAAGGCTTGTGAAAATCGAGCCCTTTCATATTTTGGAGTCAGTGTTTTTTTTCAAAATGTGAATCTTTCAGTTTATGGCCATGCTCAAAAGATGCGCAGTAGTCTTTTAGCATGAGAAAAATGAGAATTTCAAGTAGTTTGACCCAATCACTCTGATTTTTTTTGAATGAATGTTTTTTCAGTTGAAGTCCGCTAGCAAAAGCACGTGTGCAAGAGACTACTCTTCTATTTAGTTATGCACAAAAAAGTTTTCCCATTGTCACTTCCTTTCATTTCACTCCGGAATGGTCATCCAGTTGCGATTCCGGTAGGTGATAGAACGGCATTGAAAAGAAAATGGGCTTTTGGCTTTTGTGAACCTTATCATGCTTAACATTTCATCTCATTTCATGATGATTAGAAAAATGAGTGATCTGTTGCTCGCACAACGTTTCTTTCTATTGCATAACTTTAAATCAAAAAAAGTGAGAGTGATAGGGTCCAATTTTTTTAAATTTCTTATTTTTTATCGGACCAAAACTGATACGGCGCATCGTCGAGCATGGTCAAAATCTGTAGAAATTATTCTCCAAAAGTTAAAAATCATATAATTTTACGGGACGTAACGTTTACAAATCCAATAACCCTAATCGTTTCCTTATAGCTCATGGCCTTTAATGGCATTTCGATAAAAGGAAAACCGTTCACGTTAATGATCTCTACGGAAAGAGATCGCTAAAAACTGCTAATTTTTAAGGGCTCGTAATTTTCAGTCTTGGCTTTTTTCAAAATTTATTGAAAAGAGAGCCTGGGTTTTTTGCACCCTGCATCGATCCAGTTTGAAAAAACCACGAAAAAAAAAAGATTATGTGTTCCAAACCTTCTCGATTCCTAGGCGAAGTGCCTCCCATGTACAGTGTTTCGCCAGTATTTAGACGTCCACCATCTTTTTTCGTTAGAATGTGCCACAGAGCTCAGCTTGGGTTTTCTAAAGAAAAAAGGACTGAGAAATCAATATTTCATGGGTCTGTCCTTTCTGAAAAGCATACCTATAATATCAACCAACGAGCTCTGGATGCCTATCCAAAGCCATGATGCATTTGTAAATTTTAAATCCTAAAATATAACGAAGTTTAACAAAGCGGTATTGAAAGGAGATTCCCAGGTAAGAGTTGCAATAACCGACAAAGAAAGAAGGGGGAGTTTTATTCACACTACCATTCGTACATAGAATATGGTTAGATGACGCGCAGGGAAGTGTTTTCGAGTATTTATAGTCCATTTTCGAAAAATTTCTCAGAGAATCAGCCTTTCGGGTCAATAACGCTATTAAGGCTGCTCGCCGAGATTTCTATGCTTTAAACCAAAAAAAATTCGGAATGTGGATTCCAACACTGCACATAGAGCTTATTACTTGTACACTGTACGGAACACTAAAAATTCCACCCAAAAGCTTTGTCTCTTTTTAACGGATTCCCAGGAATCAATATGAACTTATGTAGCTCTTCTCACCAGGATTTTGTGTATTTTAATCAAAAAAGTTTTCGAATGAAAATAGTGATTTGAAGAAATTTTTGAAAGATGGTGCTACAGGCGCTGATTCTGATCCAAAACCTACGAGCAATGTGTCATTCTCTGTTTCAGAAACCACTATCGTACAAGTGGGGTGGCTGTTTTGTCAATAAAAGGACCCAATAAAATGCATCTGAGTATCTAAAAACAACAACATTCCGATGATAATAATACAGAACTTTTTCCGGAATGGGAGCCATGAATGAGTGCAAGTTAAGAATAAAAGTCAGAGTAATCACATGAAAAGAAGAAAGGTGGCAGAGGAAAAGAACAGATTAAACCCATGGCGAAGGTTGAGCGATCGATGAAAATGATGATGACGCGTCATCCTACTACCTTAGGGAAACTTTGGGGAGTAAAGTTAAACGTCACGTTGGGGAGTGAAAGAACACGTTATCACAGGTGATGTGGCACGTGACCAAAGTCACTCCCCAAGTATTCCCTAGGGGAGTGAAATTTACTACCCAATACCCTCACAAAAATCATGCGTTTCGCCGCGCGCGGCGTTTACTCCCTAAGGTGGAAAGTGGTCCCCCGACTGAAAAAGTGTCAAAACAGGCCACGCCCACCTGTTATTCACCCCCCGAGTTTATGAGAGTATATGGTCCGGCCGCTGTGTGTAGCAAAGCCAAGCGCGGAGTCGCAACTCTTCAGAATGAGAAAAAAACATTCGCTCCGCCTCAAAATCAAGATCCAATCTCTCCGCCCACTTTATGATTTCGGTGTCAGTAGGAACGAGAAGGGAAATGATTTCTGATGAAAAATAGATTTTCTCCCGTTTGTTACCGGTTTATGTAGCTTCGTTATGTTGTTCGCACTCGTGCGATGGATGCGAATGGCAAGAAAAAACAAGTCCGTGACAACTCGTCCACGAGATTCTCGCTGTCCAAATACATAACTTTCAGGGCCATACACCGTTCGTGATTGGTCCTGAGGGATTTTGGGGACAGCATTGTGATGAGAGCAAAATTCTCTCCAAGAGAGGTAAGAGCACTGGAAAACGATTCCGAGGATGGACTGTGCCTTTAATCTGTAGTAATCCACCCCTGAGTTTAGAAGCCGTCTTCTTACTTGGTGATCTTCAACAGTTTCCTGTAAAATACACCAGCTCAATGTCACTTTTAGAGTCAAAAATAAGTTGGTGCAGGGTGCAGCAGGGCGTAGTCGCCGACCTCGGCGGCTCTCCGCTTTGGTGACCAAATTTTTCTGAAAGTGTCGAAAGTTCCCCACCTCAGATTCACAAGGTTTTGTTTTTTGGGACGAGATGTCTGCGCCTCGCCCCCCCTCTCTCCCAACTCTGTTGTGCTCAATCGCAGTGCTGTGTTGTCATAAGGGCCTTTCAGAGTGGCGTCGCTGCGAAATTCGCGGCATCGCCCCTCAGAGCGAGTGAAAAAGGCGTGGCCTATCGATTTGCCGCCGCGTCATATTTCTTTTCTCAGCCTCTCTTATTTATTCGCTGCCCTTTAAGTTCGATCAGAGCGCATAAACATATTGGAGTGCCATCCCTAGCGTATTCTGCAATCTCAGACATTCTGGAATTGATCAACAAAAACGAGTCATAGATTTCGAATAATATACCAGGAGACACTACCACCAGTAGAATCACTTTCAACTGAAAAGATTTGCATAACAATAATGGTGTCCACAACAAAAATTATTAAACGCCATGACGAGATAAATCCTGGATGACCAATTAAATACCATGACGAAAGGAATTCTGGATGACAAATCAAATGCCATGACGAAATTTATCCTGGATGGCAAACAGCTAGTGAAATAGGCAAAAAGATCGTTCTACAGAAAGTTAATGGGCAGATAGTAACGAAGGAACACTAACTAATACGAGCTAGTAGCGAAGGAACACTAACTAATATGAAGAAACTACAGCGACAATTAGCGACAGCGACAAAAATGGTCGAGACCATTTGCCTCGCAAAACGTCGCAAAACCTCGCAGAACATCGCTCCCAGCTCGCGCCGTCGCTCCCACTCTGAAAGCGCGACGTTCGCTCCCGTCGCGCGGCACGGTTTGCGCTGCGTAGCACCCCCCATTTCTCACTACGTCGCCGCGACAGCGATTTTTTCCGCGACGCCACTCTGAAAGGCCCTATGATAGTTCGTTGAGAAGCAGGTCCCATAGAAAGTTTTGAAGATAGACTCGAACAACGGAATACATAACGATGATCAACCTCGAAATGTTTTTTTAAAATGCACTTTCTTCTTTTTTGTTGACTTCGAGGTTTTTGGTATAATGATCTTGGTTGGCTTCTTTTTTTTAAATGCTTGTTTTTTATTTTATCTTCTTTTGTTTGAATGTATTTTTTACCTGTGTTTTAATGTGTTTTTAAATGTATTTTTTACAGTTCCCTGTAAATATTCGTTTTGTTAAATAAAATTTTTTTAAACATTCACGGAAAGTCTCATGTGTAAGAAATCATTATGGGGACTAGGGCTAAACAGAATCTCTGTGGAGCGTCTTAGTCGCTGAATCACGATGATGAGGAGATGGCAGCTGCTTTAACTGAAAGATCTTAGCAGGAATCTTAGTGGGAAACCTCGAAAGGTATACCGTACCAATGAAAAGAGGAATTTTTCGTGGCCAATTCTGGCACGTTTTGTCCGAATCTGGAATCGCATTTTGCCGCGAATCTTGGAGAAAAAAGTTCTGTCAGTCAGCATTGGTACTTCCTAAAGAGGGTGCTAACGCTACGAATTTCACATCATTGAAATATTTGGCTTTCAACTTCCTCGCAAGAGTTATTGGACGTGTTGAGCTTGATTGTGAAGTCATATTTTTTCGGTTTTTCCTTATGATTACGTTAGGGGCCAATTAGTTGCGGCCTTCAAGCGTTAACCTCATATCAATCAGTAGGTTCCGAGAGGGTTGAAAAACGTTCCGGATCTGACTCAGAATACCGCCAGGGGCGTTGCTTGTACGCGGTGCTCACGAATTCGAGATCCACTTCCCGTTCCGTCAGGATTCCGGGGGAATTCGGTAAAAGCTCTACACTGGGAGGAAACTATGGAGGCTAGATGAGATTTTTTCACGGTTACTAAAATGCCATGAGCGGTCTGGTTTAGAACGGTTTGTGACGACTTGTTGTGCTTAACTTCGATCTGTAACCCAATTATCGATTTTCCTTTACCATAGGTTACGGCGCATATACGGTAGTTACGCTGAATTCTTAAATATGGCTCAAAACTTCGTTCTAGGGATTATAAGGTTTGCTCAGCAAAAATTCAAGGTCCACTTGTCGTTTCTCTATGTTGCACTATACTTACGCTAGCTTTCAGAAATCCTCGCAGCAACACGTACCTCAAATTCGTGTTCAGCGCACTGAATAACCCTTGAAGGCAGTGGTCGCAATCAAATATGCTTGTCTTCTATTCCTCTCTAGACCCTTTTCTGGGTTTCGAGTAGTAGGACCCATGAGGAAAAATCGCGCCAAAACTGCTGTTTTGGGCCAGATTTGAAGCCTGAACTTTCTTGTCTTTTGATGGTGGACGAGCCCACTCCACATCATCGGCATCGATGATCTCAAGTGTTGCTTTCATCGTTCAACTGGTTTTTATTCGGTAAATTTGCATTTACTTCTTCCTCTGAATGTCGATGATTTTTGACAGCTCGACATACGATGGTGATCTTTTTGGGAGGCGCTGTGCACGTGTGCACGAACTGGCATCTTTGGGCCCTAGAAACTCCAATTCTAGCCCGTTAAAACCGCACTACCTCCCTAGTTTCATGTTTTCAGTCTAAGCTGATTTTTGTAGTTTTTTCGATAACGTTTTTCTTTTATCGTGACCACTGTCTTTAAAATGAAAGGCAAGAGAAATTTACTCACTTAATAAGTCTAAAGAAAAAAAACAGATCCGACGTTTGTGTAGAAAAAACTTCCGACGTATTGCACCAGACACACCGAAATTGACGGAGGGGTGGGAAGTGGATGGTCCACAAAAGATTTTATCGTCACAACAAACACTTCCTGTGATACATAAGAGGCGATGTGATACTTAAGAATTTCTGGTACTTCTATTGCGTTTTTCTCAATCTCTACATCATTTTAGTTCTAACCGGGGCCCACTTAATCAATATAGCGAATAATCTCAAAATTGAAGATTATCGTGAACACTGCCTTTAAATAGCAGTTTTGAGTGAAATGCAAAACAGTTCTCGCGAAAAGCATAATAATTTCCTGGCGCGTAAGCTTGCTCTTTCGCAAAACCTCGAAATTGTCCGTGAGCCCGGGGTCATACTTGCCGCAACTAGCGACAGCGACAGTGCACATCAGGCATGTCGATTTTCGGTCGATATTGGTGATACGCATTGCATCGCGTCGCTCTTCGCTGGAAGTATGATCCCGGCGTAACTCTCGGCTTCATCAGCAAAATCCCATTTTGGCTCAGAAAAAGTGTGCCAGATTGGACCAAATACATTTTTTCAATCGTTCTCATGCTGAGGCTAGCCATGTAAAGTTCCCCAGTTGTACCTATGGTAATTGACTCCTGGTCACGGTCGCTGAGCTCGGCGACAGGTTTAAAAAATCCGTCACAGTCGCAACTGCAGCAATTTAAAGCTTTTTCTTGCGCACATATCTTATTCCATAGACCGAATACATGCTCTTCAAATGCCCCACACCAAATTTTGTTCGATGGGCACCATCTCATCAGTAAGCGAAATGTTATGTTACGCATAATGAATGGGTTGAAAAGAGGCCAAAAACTTACGCGGTCGGTGATCGAAGTGTATTGAGGCTAATATATACCTTCGTCACAGATCGTATCGCTGCCCTCAGCGGCATGTCTACCTTTCGTCACATTCGAATATGAGTCAATCGCGGAGCTGTCGCTGATGGCAGCGACAGACCCTGCGACGCAGTGTCGCCGTGGCTCCACACTTCGGCTATTTAGCGAAAAAAAAACCGGACCGGGAAATAGCCCAGAATTAACTGCGAAATAGCCCACCAGGAGCCCCGCGGGGTCCGATGGGCTGTTTCCGGTTTTTTCTCGGTGAAAACTGAATAGTTGAATATAGTTGGAGTCAAGGAAACGCCCTTTTTCCGCCAAATCGGCAATTTTCGCCCGCTTTCGAGTTATCCAGGGATATGTATTTGATCATATTCATAGAACAAACCTTAGAATAAGGTGATTTGCATTTCAGAGCTCAGGGAAATCAAATACAGGTAAAGATTTCTGAAAGTTCAGCTTCCTGGCGAAAGAAATGATTTGGTAATGTTATAATTTCAAGAAATCAAGAAGATGAAAAAAAGAAAAAAACGTTTCGAAATATCTTAAAAATTGATTTGGCGCAAAATAACCCGAAGTAATGAAAGAACTGGGAAATTTAGTGAAATGATTAAAATCGGATTTGGCAGTCAGTCATAGGCCAAATTTTTATAAGTGGTGAGAGACGAGGGATAGGATTTTACAAGCTTCTCCGTTAACTTATCAAAGCTAAATCAAGCGCGCATTGATTTGAGCGTTACGTTCACATAGCTTCGACTCACACTGATTTCCGTATTACAGCAATTAAATGTTCTACGGTTTCCGTTGCGCGCTTGATTTAGCTTTTACAAGTTTAACGGAGAAGCTTGTAAAATACTATCCCTCGTCTCTCACTGCTTATAAAAAGTTGGCCCCTGACTGACTGCCAAATCCGATTTTAATCATTTCACTACATTTCCCAGTTTTTTCATTACTTCGGGTTATTTTGCGCCAAATAATTTTGAAGACATTTCAAGACGTTTTTTTTTCATTTTTTCATCTTCTTGATTTCTTGAAATTATAACATTGCCAAATCATTACTTTTGCCAGGAAGCTAAACTTTTAGAAATTTCATATATTTTTCCCAAAGGTTCCCTTTTTGACCTGATTTTTGTTTAGCGATCCCAATTTTTGAGAGTCGAAACCTCTTATGACAGCTTCTGCCTTCCGTGAGTATTGAATTCGGTACGAATCGGTGTTGTCTGAGGACCATAACTCCAAAAAATTGTGACCCGCAACCATAAAAAACGACCCTCGCTTTTGTACTGAGACCCCGTACACGTTGTTCATGAGTACTTCCAGTGGGGTGTCGCACACTTTCTACGGCGTCCTGCGCATTCCCAATGGGGGCCCGTACATTATATATTCCGTCCTGCGCACTTCTACTATTGTCCCGCACACTTTCTACGATGTCCTGCCTGTTCCCACTGGGGGCCGCTCACTTTCCGCTCTCCTCAAATCCTATTTACACCAACCGTCTCAAAGAGAAAACAATCTTGGCCGGAAGCCTATCATTAGCTGTGTTGATTTTCATTAGTTCATTTTTAAAGTTCAGTGAACGTCGGATGGTTTACAATAACATGTTTACATGTTTTTACCCGTCTTGACCTTCAATTTTGAGGTTCCGCTAAGATTGAGCTTTCAACTCCAAAATTGAATAGGAGCTAGCTGCATCCATTTCCAGCCTCCTGCCAAAAAATTAGCTTTCGAGCACGCCGTCTAAAAAAGGAAATTAACAGTTTTTCGACCAAAATCACGTGGTTTTCTGCATTTTTCTCGAGTGTCAAGAAACCACTCCATACCATTTTTTGGTACATATACCAGCTTTTTACGCTGTTCCCAATGGAGAAAAAACCGCATTTCCACATTTACTCTGAACGCTGATTTCGGAATCGCAGAGTTGCGCGTGGGCGAGTTAAAACCAAATCTGGTGCGCGCTTCGCGCGCACCTTATTTAGATCATTCTTCCACAGATTTGACATAGATTGCGCTGCTTATTTGTTGGTTTCAAATTCATATCCAAGGAAGATCAGACAGAAACCAGATACAGGTTAGTCCTTAAAGAGACAGACTTCCGACACCCATAATGAACCTCGTCTTCTAGATGCTGCAGTCACAAAGACGCTGGAACTCTGCTTGTTTCGCGAAGCGGCAATCGCTTGCCATTGATCACAATCGAGAGGCAGCTGACTTTGCGGGATTGCAGATTCGCTGCATTGTATACAAGAACTGTTGAAGTAAAGCCTTTGGCTACATCCTCAATATTGTCTTGTGTCAATAAATGTACATACAGGCCATAAAACGGCCAATGTCTCACCGTCGACTGCGTACCACGCGCTGCGCGTGGTACGCAGTCGACGGTGAGACATTGGCCGTTTTATGGCCTGTATTTCACAATCAGGGGATGGAAAGGAAAACGGAAACGATTTCTTTACAGCACCCGCCATCTGTGAATTGTGTGAGTTTTGAGAGATTGGCAAAGCAAGCCAACCAGGGATTTGAGTGGTTACGTGCGACTAACGACTGACGATTTTAATGGCAGCGTCCGCGCAGAAAACCACATCTTGGCTTTTCTTCTCTGACCGAATCTCTCGCTCTTACGAAATCCCCAGGCCTAAGACCAAACTTGCCATTGAAAAAGATTTGATGGAACAGAAACAAATCATCCTTCTTCCTTCTGAGAGCCAAAGGCTCAAGGCCGAGGAGTGCATTTCTGTTAGGGGCTGAGCAGAGTGCCACCGCGGCGCGGCGCGGTCTGATGATGGAGAGCCGTATTGATAGATCGCCGCAATCTATCAATACGGCTCTCAATCATCAAGCCGCGCCGCGCCGCGGTGGCACTCTGCTCAGCCCCTTAGCAGCGGAGGGCATTCGCCCATAAAGAAAGCCATGCCGTCTGATCAGAACTCTCCTAGTTAAATTTTTTGAATCTTTTTCAATCTGTTTATGTTCTTGAGCTTGGCGTGGTTGAATACCGGGGTACTTAGGCCCCCGTCATAGTCGGCCGAAAACCGGCCGTCCTAGTCCCACCCGGTCGATATCTATGAGACACACGCAGAACGGGAAGAAATGAAGTGATAAAAATCATCCTCAACTGATAAAATTCCACCTTCTCTATGTCGTCCTTCGTCGTACGGCCCCGGTCAGACTTCGTCGAAAAACCTGCTGAGTCCGAATGAGTCCGGGGTGGAAAAACCTGCTGAGTTCCACTGAGTCCGGTTGCCCCCAGCGCCAACCAACTCCTCTACGAAACACGCAATTGATAGTGACGATTATCACTTCAGCTGTGAATCGGAACGTGTTTGGTGGCTGATTTTTCTTGTTTTCAACATGCCTGAATCTGATTTCCGTATCAGTAGTACGTGGGGCAGAGCGCAGACGGCGAGAGTCGAGATGCGGCGGGACTCGGCAGGTCGCAGTCGGCCGAAAAAAATGCACCCAAATCACGTGAGAAACTCCTATATCGACCGGGTGGGGTGAGGATGATTTCGGTAGGACTCAGTCGGACTCAGTAGGACTCAGTCGGTGCATTGGCCCCGCCCTTGTACGCATGAGAAATATCAGTATCGACCGGGGGGATTGCGGTGGGCATCAGACGGTCGCAGTCGGACTCAGTGGGCTGATTTTTTTGCACCCGTATTCCACGAATTTGATGCGTATCGACCCGGTGGGACTCAGTAGATCCACCGACTATGACGGGGCCTTACCAGGTGGATTTTTATCATTCCAGACGGTTTTATCAGTTGGGGTCAAATTTTGTCACATCATAAGGCGATTTTTATCATCTGAGGATGATTTTTATCACTTCATTTCTTCCCGTTTCCCGTGCTTCTCATACCTATCGACAGGGTGGGACTGCGACGGCCACATTCGGCCGACTATGACGAGGGCCTTAGAAGCATAGAACACCCAGAGAATTATTTTTCAGTTTTTGAGCTCAAGTTGGAGAGAGTCACATGCTGATCACAAGGGTATCTCTGAAATCGCTCAAGACCCCTTACGAACAAATGGCTCCTTAAAGGCAGTGTTCACGATGCAAATCGTTTTTATGGGATATTGATAGGAAACCATCGCTCATCTCACGGTCTCAAGCTGTCATTTGTTCACGTCGGAGGGCAGGCATTGCGCTTTAGGGGTTTGCCTTGCGCTCAAAGTGGCAACTTCGGGCTCTTTTGGGGCTCTCCCTGGCTCATTTTCATGCGTTCTTTTCGACTTTAACGTTATAGTGTGTCCCTCCACTATCCGTTCGTAGTAGAAACTGAGACACATTTTTTATCGTGAATACTGCCTTTATTTTGTGGGTGAAAAATTGGTGGACGAGTTGTCTCAGGCCTGTATTTCTTTTGAATCGCAATCGTTGCGCAAGAGCCGGCCAGAATATGGACACAGTCCGGCTATGGACTGAAGAACGATTTGTTGGCTCTGTGGTATGTCGGACGATCGTAGCTGAGAGATTTAATCTTCAAACCAAGCGAACAACAATACATTACAAATCCGCCTTTTATACGGATTTGGGAGGCGGTCTCACAAACACCTCTCGTATTGGTAATTATAGATATGTACAAAGGGTGCACGGCGCCCCGAGCACCACCACCTCTGGATACGATGCCTACCGGCAGGGTTGTAAATGGTGTATGGGCTATGGATGAACTATGTATATAATGGAGTCCACCAAGGGTGTCTCATTTACTTATCAATGAGAAGCGGTCGATCGAGATCAGTGAGCATGAAGCTCGTTGCAGCACAACCGCTCTCGCTTAATCGGTATCGCGCGTGCTGGTATGGGGTTCATGCACATTGATCCCCAGCCGACCGCTTCTTATTGATAAGTAAACAAGACACTCTTGGTGGACTCCACTATACAACTTTGAATGACCGGTCTGATTCTGAGCAGAATACAATACAGTACCTTTTGCCAAATTCTATACTGTTTATATTAGAAACACATTCACGAGGTTGTGTATTCACAACAAACGACGGCTATTGAGAAGTCATCCATTCATCTAGCCGCTATCGAGTTTGGAAATCTGGTAGGGGATCGGGCCTGTGGTGGTGAGCGAAGGAATTCGGGCCTATGGTGGTCGCTTATATCTCGCCTATTTGGAGGAATTGAGATCTCGCATTTGGCACGTGTTATACAGGAGGGGTCTACTACACAATTAAGACAAAAACACAAAATTCATGTCTGAGGGTGTACTATACTTGGGCCGAATCGAATGATCGAATCATCATCCGATTGAAAAAAGTCGACTTCGATTAAATCGACTAAGTCGACTATTCGAAAAGTGGAAAATCCGGCTAAATCGAAAAGTCGATCATTCGAAAAAGGGCGATTTTCGGATAAGTCGAGAAGTCGATCATTCGAAAAGAGTAATATCCGACTTATTCGAAATTTTTGCCGCTATCAAGAGTACCTGGTGTACTTGTTATCCGAAGGTAATTCTTCGTATAATGGACATATTCAGATATTGGCGATTTTAAATTGTCTGGAAATTGGTTCAATTCAGATAATGCGTTTTTTCAAATTTTCGGATATTGAATCGATTCAGATAATGCCATTTCTCAATGATTCGGATACCGATATCCGGTCGGATGATTGCGCAACAAAGTTCAATTGAGGCAAAACGGTAAAAAAATGAACCAGGTACTCAAGGCAAGCCTTTGAAAACATCCATAATTGAAGAAACAAAAGTGCTTCCCCACAGAAATTCAAGACAAATTTTTCCAAACAAATGGCTGGGATACATGGAACTGAGCGACATACCTTTTCAAAGCCCGTTGAACATCAGGGTATTCGGTAGATAAACGGCGGGGAACGAGATATCAGACGGCAGTACCTCAAATCAGAAGGCAAATCTGATGTAGGGCTGCAGTTCCCGCGTTGTAATTATACCCTCGTCCTTCCGGTTGATCTTGGGGTCCCTCGCATTGATCCAGACTGCCTCGAGCGCTTTTCGCGCACTTGTTTTGGCCTCCCGCGCTACTATCTCCACTCTCACCTCAAAATCTTCCCTGTCATGGTAATTAACTCTGTGGCAACCCAGCGCAGTATTAGCTCGCGCCTTTTCCTTCCCATCCAAGTGCTCTTTGATCCGCACATGCAGTGGGCGGGCTGTTTCACCGATATATTCCTGGCCACAGCTCTGACATGTGATCAGATAAATAACCCCAGAAGCAACACAGTCACCTTCTCTGCCCGATGGGCAAATGACGCACTGTGGCGTGACCCATGTACGATCATATTGACGATTCCGCACTAATTGCCGTTTTAAGTTATCGGGCGGGATGGCCACCAGAGATACAGTATTTTCCAATCCCGCTCCTCGGAGGCATTTTCTGACAGCGCGGCTCACATCGTCGGATATGAATGGCATCATGAAAGGAACTTTGTCGCTTTGTGGTATACTGTGACTTCGCTGACCTTCGTGGGCGTTCCGCGACCTGCGCGCGTGTGGTCCATAGCCATTAAGAGTCGCTATTTGACAAGCTAGGCTTTTTGACGCTTCACGCTCTTCCTCTCCAGAACACACATTTACAGCGGTGCGAAACATGTTTCTGACAACCGCAAGTTTTGTCTGAGTGGGATGCGCAGACCGCCAGTGGACCAGAATTTTCTTGTTCGAAGGTTTGCGGTACCACTTTGTGATTTTCCTGCCTTCCGCTAGTTGAATCTGAACATTGGGAAAAGGCAACCACCTCCCCGACGGTTTTTCCCGGGTAAGTTTTATGTGTGGGGACCAGGGATGTGCGGCAATTGCCGTTTGCCGTTTGTCGTTTGCCGGCCGTTTTCGGGACTTTTTTGCCGTTTGTCGTTTGCCGAAATTTTTGTGATTTTTCCGGCAAAACTCGGCAAAACATTGGAAGAAACTAAACCTGTACTCGCGACCATGTGGGCAGAATGGGTAATCCGTGACCGTATTCATGAAACTACGGGAGCCTCCCAGGAGGGTCCGAAGACCGTCCGCCGCATACATCGGCTGGTTCTAAAAACCTTTCCGGGAAGCTCCCGTAGTTTCATGAATACGGCCACCGATTATCCGTTGTTCGCTTAACCGTTATCCGGGGTTTTGAATTATCTGGGGTGGTAGTAAATGGGTTTGAAAACGGGAGTTAACTCGCGGTAAGTTCGTGGTAAAATGCAGCGAGCTGTTTTTTTGACGATTTTTAGGAAAGGTACCAGACATTGCTGAAACTACGTTGTGAGCCACTAGCGTTTAGAGCCCATAGTGTAAAAAATGCCCCAAAAACTGGTTCACTCTGTCTTTTTTTGGAAAAACATTGATTCAGAAAAAAATTTCCGAAGATTTTCTGAACTTTTCTCAGCTCGCGGTAAGTTCGCGCAGAACTGCACTTTGACACGAGCTGACAGAGAAATCGGAAATAGTGTTAAAGTGAGGATAAAGATGCATAGCTTCCGAAAACGTTCTCCGGGGGACTTTTTTGAAAGTTATCCATCTTTTTCATTATTCATATACTAATTCCATTTTCTCTGCCATGTATATAGTGCAGCTCCAATGTGGTGCTTTAGTTTATGTTTCGGCAGGTTTTAGTATAGCTAAAAGCAGCCGGAAGCACTTCTGCGACACAGAAGCTTTTTTTACGATACACGTGGGCAAGGACTCTTAAAAAGATTGCCGCGGAAGTGCCAGGAAAGTACCGCGACCCTCGACTGTGCCGCGATAGTTCCACGGTAGTACCGCAGCAGCTCCGTAATAATTACTTGCCGCGGAGATTCTGTTGCAGTGTCTTGAGTGTCGACAACGCCGCGACATTGCCGCGACAGTACCGCGGAAGTTCCGTGTTGTTATCGTACGAACTCCGCAAGGATGCATTAGCGAACCCGCGTCGATTACGATTTACTATTATGTGTGGTAGAACAGGATCGTTGCTGGTTAAATAGCCCCAATTTGACGTGCATTCCGTATCTCCTAGGCCGCAATAACGGGGATGCACTCTGTCTCTATCAGACAGAAGAAGTAAGCGCTGCAGGTGTGTATTTCTGTTCGTAGGCCCACCCACTTGTATTATGACTCATTTCATATGAGTTACTCGCAGTCGGTCCTATTTTTGTGAGAGCGCAGCCACCGATCGCGGAGCCGCAGCGACACCACCGCGGAGCCGCAGCAGCACCACCGCGGAGCCGCAGCGGCACCACCGCGGAGCCGCAGCGGCACCACCGCGGAGCCGCAGCGGCACCACCGCGGAGCCGCAGCGGCACCACCGCGAGGCCGCCACGACATTGCCGCTGCGACTCGGCGATAGTGCCGCTTCGGTGTCTGTAGGAGCTGAAGCCGCTTCCTTGCGAAGCCGCAGCGGCGAATTCTTTGATTTCCATGAGGTCCCATATGTCTTGTTTTTGTTCATCTGATGCCTTGAAATGGAGCTACTCATTTGAAATGAAATCATTAGAATGTTGACATAAGTATTGGAAAAAAAAGGAAAATAGTAAAGCGGCACATTTGAATAATTTATGGGTCAATATAAGGGATGAGGTTTTTTGCCGTTTGCCGATCCCTTCTTGCGTAGAGCAAATCATGAGACAGTCATCGATGTATCGCCTGTAAAACAACTTTTCGAATTTTTTTCGTTCGTTTTCGTTCGATCGAAATTTGGTCGAACGAAACTTTTTCAAATTTCGTTCGTTCGAAATTTCGTCAAACGAAATTTTTTTCAAATTTCGTTCGTTCGGAATTTTTTCGAACAAATTTCGAAATTTTCCACGAGTTTCGAAAAAAAATACGAAATTTCGAAAAAAAATCGAAATTTCGATTAGTTTCGAATTTCGTTCGTTCGACCTCCGAAATTTCGAAAGTTTTCCGAAATTCGTTCGTTCGAAACCGTTTCGAACGAAATTTTTTCAAATTTCGTTCGTTCGAAATTTCGTCAAACGAAATTTTTTCAAATTTCGTTCGTTCGGAATTTTTTCGAACAAATTTCGAATTTCTCGACGAGTTTCGAAAAAAAATACGAAATTTCGAAAAAATCGAAATTTTGATTAGTTTCGAATTTCGTTCGTTCGACCTCCGAAATTTCGAAAGTTTTTCAAAATTCGTTCGTTCTAGATTTCGAACGAAAATTTTTCGTTTTTCGTTCGTTCTGAAATTTCGTTGAAAGAAATTTTCTAAATTTCGTTCGTTCGAAATTTGGTCGAACGAAATTCTTTCAAATTTCGTTCGTTCGAAATTTCGTCGAACGAATTTTTTCAAATTTCGTTCGTTCGGAATTTTTCCGAAAAAACTTCGAAATTTCTGACGAGTTTCGAAAAAATACGAATTTTCGAATAAAATCGAAATTTTGATTAGTTTCGAATTTCGTTCGTTCGACTTCCGAAATTTCGAAAGTTTTCCGAAATTCGTTCGTTCGAAACCGTTTCGAACGAATTTTTTCAATTTTCGTTCGTTCCAAATTTCGTCGAACGAAATTTTCTCAAATTTCGTTTGTTCGAAATTGTTTCGAACGAGAATTTTTCGATTTTCGTTCGTTCGAAATTTCGTTGAAAGAAATTTTTTCAAATTTCGTTCGTTCGAAATTTGGTCGAACGAAATTCTTTCAAATTTCGTTCGTTCGAAATTTCGTCGAACGAATTTTTTTCAAATTTCGTTCGTTCGGAATTTTTCCGAACAAAATTCGAAATTTTTGACAAATTTCGAAAAAAAATTTCGAAATTTTCGACGAGTTTCGAAAAAAAACGAAATTTCGAAAAAAAAATCGAAATTTCGATTAGTTTCGAATTTCGTTCGTTCGAAATTTGGACGAACGAAATTCTTTCAAATTTCGTTCGTTCGAAATTTCGTCAAACGAAAATTTTTTCAAATTTCGTTCGTTCGGAATTTTTTCGAACGAAGTTCGAAATTTTCGACAAGTTTCGAAAAAATACGAAATTTCGAGATATCGAAATTTCGATTAGTTTCAAATTTCGTTCGTTCGACCTCCGAAATTTCGAAAGTTTTCCGAAATTCGTTCGTTCGAAACCGTTTCGAACGAAATTTTTTCAAATTCGTTCGTTCTGAAATTTCGTCAAAACGAAATTTTTTCAAAATTTCGTTCGTTCGGAATTTTTTCGAACAAATTTCGAAATTTTCGACGAGTTTCGAAAAATACGAAATTTCGAAAAAAATCGAAATTCTCGATTAGTTTCGAATTTCGTTCGTTCGACCTCCGAAATTTCGAAAGTTTTCCGAAATTCGTTCGTTCGAAACCGTTTCGAACGAAATTTTTCGATTTTCGTTCGTTCGAAATTTCGTTGAAAGAAATTTTTCAAATTTCGTTCGTTCGAATTTGGTCGAACGAAATTCTTCTAAATTTCGTTCGTTCGAAATTTCGTCGAACGAATTTTTTTCAAATTTCGTTCGTTCGGAATTTTTCCGAACAAAATTCGAAATTTTCGACGAGTTTCGAAAAAAAATACGAAATTTCGAAAAAAAATCGAAATTTCGATTAGTTTCGAATTTCGTTCGTTCGAAATTTGGTCGAACGAAATTCTTTCAAATTTCGTTCGTTCGAAATTTCGTCAAACGAAAATTTTTTCAAATTTCGTTCGTTCGGAATTTTTTCGAACGAATTTCGAAATTTTCGACGAGTTTCGAAAAAAAATACGAAATTTCGAAAAAATCAAAATGTCGATTTGTTTCGAAATTCTTTCGTTCGACCTCCGAAATTTCGAAAGTTTTCCGAAATTCGTTCGTTCCGAAACCGTTTCGAACGAAATTTTTCAAATTTCGTTCGTTCTGAAATTTCTGTCAAACGAAATTTTTCAAATTTCGTTCGTTCGGATTTTTTTCGAACAAATTTCGAAATTTTCGACGAGTTTCGAAAAAAATACGAAATTTCGAAAAAAATTTGAAAATTTCGATCAGTTTCGCAGTTCGTTCGTTCAACCTCCGAAATTTCGAAAGTTTTCCCAAATTCGTTTGTTCGAAACTCTTTCGAACGAAATTTTTTCGATTTTCGTTCGTTCCAAATTTCGTCGAACGAAATTTTCTCAAATTTCGTTTGTTCAAAATTTTTTCGAACGAGAATTTTTCAATTTTCGTTCGTTCGAAATTTCGTTGAAAGAAATTTTTTCAAATTTCGTTCGTTCGAATTTTGGTCGAACGAAATTCTTTCAAATTTCGTTCGTTCGAAATTTCGTCGAACGAATTTTTTTCAAATTTCGTTCGTTCGGAATTTTTCCGAACAAAATTCGAAATTTTTGACAAATTTCGAAAAAATTTCGAAATTTTCGACGAGTTTCGAAAAAAATACAAAATTTCGAAAGAAATCGAAATTTCGATTAGTTTCGAATTTCGTTCGTTCGACTTACGAAATTTCGAAAGTTTTCCGAAATTCGTTCGTTCGAAATCGTTTTGAACGAAATTTTTTCAATTTTCGTTCGTTCGAAATTTGGTCGAACGAAATTTTTTCAAATTTCGTCCGTTCGAAAATTCGTCGAACGAAACTTTTTCAAATTTCGTTCGTTTGAAAAGATTTCGAACGAAAAAATTCTGATTTTCGTTCGTTCGACATTTCTTTCGAAATTGTACAAGTATAATACACAGGTTTTTAAGAACAACTAGCTAGTAAAAAGTATGCAAAGCAACTATACAAAAAGCTTCTACTCTGAATAACCAGCCACTTGGTCATCTCACTTTGTCCACGCCCATTTTTCCGCGCCGCAACAACTCTTCCGATTTCGGAGGGAGGAGGAAAATCCTGGGTTAATGTACTAAATAGAAGGCAGTACGGAAAATGGTCGTGGCCTAGGGCAATTTTATCCGATTTTATTCAGAAGTTATCCGAAGTTTTACCCGAATTTTATCCGATTTTATCTGAAATTTCGACCCTCCAGATAATGGTTCGATTTAGATAAAGCCGATTTTAAAATTTTCCGGATATTGGTTCGATTAAGATGATACGTTGTTTCGAATTTTCGGATAACGGATTATCCGAATCTCGGATATCCGAAAAGGAGTGATTCGGATACTAAGTAAAGTACCTGGCTACTGAGAAAGATGTTGGAAATGCCAGCTACTCCATCTGGACTTTGGTAGTTGTTCGGTCGTGAGCTATCCAATAGTGAATAAACAGCGGAGAAAAGTGCTCAGATTAAGCTAAAATAGCTGTTTGTAACGTTTTGGGCTTGGACGAGCTTACGGGCCCTGCTAGTTTCCGCAAGTGCGCGCTAATGGCGAAATAAGCGCGAATCGATCGGGCTAGACGTGCGTCTTCGGTCACTTACCACCCCACGACTGCGCGGCAGCCTCCGTCTCGCGCGATGGGTGGTGCGTCAGAGAAAGAGAGTCAGCGCGCAGAGACGGAGTGCGGCCAGCAGCTCGGCTGCCGAACGAGCCCGCCGCCAGCAGCTGGTCGATGTTATGGGTGCAAACGACTCTTCGGAGAGTTTTGTGGATGATTTCGTAAATGTTTTGATTTCACGTGAGGGGCTGACATCAGTTGCTCTCATCGATTGGTCAACGTAGTTACCGGCAACTCACATAATTTCTCAAAAAAAAATATCGAACAATTTTGAGGCTGAGCTCCACAAAGTTCTGCAAAAGGGCGTCGCTTTTTGAACACCATTTGTTATTGCAAAAGAGCGAAAATAAAACTCCAAAAGTTCCAAGCGAGTGCGACCTTGACGACTTGGGACGACGACTTTGCTACAACTTTATGTAACTAGATAGGTTGAATAGCTCTTGCTCATCTGCATTTCGTAGTTTTGATCCCAAGGGATGCTCGTGATACTCTTTGCTAGTTACGAGTTTACCGCGTTTCCTGGCAAGTATTTTAGATAAGTTCTCTACTTATAGTACGACTTGAGAAAAAATTCTTTTCGTAAGTCGAAGATTAAAATATTCGACTTGATCCATGCATTTAATCAGTGATACGGTCGTTTTGATTGAGTAAGGTGACCATATCTTATTTGAGCACTCATTCATTCCATGAACCTAAAACTTATATCGTTAATGGAAGCTAGGCCTCCGCAGTAGAAAATTACACCTGATTGTATGTAAATTAGTTCTCAGGTTTATAGTAAAATTATATAATATTAGGGTACGAATTGTTTGCCTGGCTATTATTTCAAAAACAACTAGCAACTCTGTGGCTCTTTACTGAAAGACCCTTAGAGATTTAATTGTTTGAATCTCCTTTGAATATACAGTTTTTATGCTTATTTATTTAATGAAATATGTAATTAGAGGGAAAATCAAGAAAAGGGAGAATAAAATGAAAATAATGGGGAACAAAAAGAAAAAGAACGAGCAGGAAAGAGAGGAAGAAGAGAGAAAGAGAAGAAGAGGATGAAGAAGAAGGTTGAAGGAAGAGAAGAAAAAGCGAAAAAGATGAATATGGAGAACAACAAACCAAATCAGAAAGAAAAAGAAGGAAAATATGAATAGGTTGGAAGAAAAAGGAGAAGTAGCGGAAAGAAAGAAGATGTTGAAGAAAATGAATAAGAACAAGAAAGTCAAGGGAAAATATAGAGAAAGAAGGAAGAGAAAAAGAAAGATGAAGGAGAAGTGATTGAACAAATTGATGACGGTGTTACAACTAAAAGTTGGGTCAAAATAAAAAAAGTAGTATTTAGGTGTAAATACAAACCAGTAAACATAGTAAATGGTGATCGCGTTCTACTTCACTGGATTGACACAGAATAAGAACACGAAAAACATTCGAATCAACCAAAGTTTCACGACACGTAACTGTCTACTTAAATCCCTCTTCTTGTCCTCAAATCTTATACATCATTCTGCTTCCTTTCATTTCTTGTTTTTCTTTTTCTCCTGTAATCAATTTCTTCTTATTATTCTTTCTCTTCTTCTTCCTTACTTCTTTTTCCTCTTTCTTTTAACCTTCCTTTCTTACTTACTTACTTACTTTCTATCATTCTTTCTTTCTTTCTATCATTTTTCCTTCCTTTCTTTCTTTCTATCATTCTCTTCTTTCTTTCTTTTCTTTCTTTCTTGCTTTCTTTCTTTCTTTTCTTTCTTCTTTCTTCTTCTTCTTTCTTCTTTCATTCTTATTCTTCTTTCTTTCTTTTTCTTTCTTTTCTTTCTTTTCTTTCTTCTTTCTTTCTTTCTTTTCTTTCTCTTTTCTTTTATTTCTTCTTTTTCTTTCTCCTTCTTTCTTTCTTTCTCTTTTCTTTTCTTTCTTTCTTTCTTTTCTTTCTTTCTTTTCTTTCTTTCTCTTTTCTTTCTTTCTTCTTTTTTTCTTTCTCTCTTCCTTTCCTTCCTTCCTTCCTTCCTTCCTTCCTTTCCTCTTCCTTGCTTCCTTCCCTTCCTTCCTTCCTTCCTTCCTTCCTTCCTTCCTTCCTTTCCTCTTGCTTCCTCTTTCCTTGCTTCCTCTTCCTCTTCCTTCCTTCCTTCCTTCCTCCTTCCTTCCTTTCCTTCCTTTCCTCTTCCTTCCTTCCTTTTCCTTTCCTCTTCCTTCCTTCCTTCCTTCCCTTCCTTCCTTCCTTCCTTCCTTTCCTCTTTCCTTCCTTTCATTCCTTCTCTCTTCTTTTCCTTCCTTCCTTCCTTCCTTCCTTTCCTTCCTTCCTTCCTTCCTTCCTTTCCTTCCTTCTTTCCCTTCCTTCCTTCCTTCCTTCCTTCCTTTCTTTCCTTCCATACATCCATCCTTCCCTCCCATCCTTCCTTCCATCATTCATTCCATCATTCATTCCTAGTGTTCTTTTCTCCACTTTATCTTCTTCTTTTCTCTTTCTGCTCTGCTACGTCGAAGTGTTTTTTCTCCTTCTGTCTTCCTCTTCTCTTACATCTTCTCTCCATATTGTTTTCTTCCATCACTTTTTTCTTTGTCTTCACCTCTTTTTTTGCTTTCTTCGTCATTTCTCTTCAATTTTTCGTTTTTCCTCTTTTCCTACTAATATTCTTTCTCTAATGCTTCTTTTTTTGCCTTCAACTTCTTCATCATGTCTGATCCCTTTGCCTCTCTCTCTCTCTCTTTGATTTTCCGTCTCAAATGTTCTCTTTTTTTGTTTTTCGACTTTTTCCTACAACTTCTTCATTTTCCCCTTTATTCCTCCGTTGTTGACTCTGGACGTTACAGTCGTTCTCGGAGCCAAATTCCGGTCCGCTTTTGCAGACAACGTCTGTTCCATTACACAACAGAATGATGATCGTGCTGGGAGAATCAGGAAGGATAAGAACAACAGAAAAAAAAAGAAAGACGATGAAACGGATTAACAAAAAGAAGAAGTAGTAGAGAAAGAAGACCAGCAATAAGGAGAACGACGTAGAGGACTAGAAAAAAGGGAGAGAAAAGGAGAGGATGAGGAGTTGAAGGAAAACAAGTGGATAAAAGATGTGTAGGAAAGAGAGAAGGAGCAAAAAGAGAATTGAGAGATGAGTGAAGCAACGATGGGGTAAATATAAAGGAAAAAGGAGGGATGGAATAAAAAGATGAGGATGAAATACGAGTAAGAGGAGGGAGGACAAGAGAAGAAGGGAATAGTGAAAACTAGAAGAAGTAGAAGTTGAAGAAGATGCGTAATTCAAAAAAGAACGATGACAAGAGAAAAGGAAGAAAGAGGAAGTGTTAAGGAAAACAAAAAGCAAAGCAAACAAAAGTTACCAAGTCATGTTGAAGAGAAAAGAAGTGAATGACAAGGTGTCATGGAAGTTTTATTGAACTCAAATGTTCATTAGGTTCGTATCTTGTTTCAATAGTCGAATTCAATACTGTCCATTATTCTTTGTGCATGTTTAATAAAAAAAAGAGCTTATTAAATTTGCTCAAGCTTGTCAAAGATTGCTGGTGATGCAGTTTCTTAACAAAGCTCCGAGATGGTTTGAAAATATTTTCGAATGCACATTTTAGCATTGTGACGGATACACGTCTTTCCTCTTCAAATTATTATTATCTTTGTTATTTCCAAGCATTTTTCAAGTACAAATTAACTTCTTGTGCGGTTTTGTCCCCCGTTAAAGAAGGAAATGGAACGGCAATGCCTACCTAATTTGCAGTGCAACGATGAAATTTTGAAAAACTGCATTCCTGACTCGAATAAATAGTTTGTAGAATAAAAAGCACACAACTGGATGCCTTAATCTTGTGTTTTAATGGGAGGAAAATAGCTAGGTGGCTGTCGGCCTCCTCTGTAGATGGCCACGGTACAATCCTTCCGGCAGTATCCTTGAAACCGTACCTTAAACCGCCGGATTTCAATTAAGGAAAAGCATTTTCAAACCATAGTGTCTGGATAACCATGGCAGAAAAGCATTTATTTTTGAACCAGTTGAAGTTTGATGGGAAATCTGAAATAATTTCTCTAATTTCACCTCGGACAATCCCGGATAAAGTGAGATTTTCAAATGCTCAACAATTTCATTACAAAATGGGTGTCGCACGATTGCTACCACGGGTCTCAATTAAAAGCCCAAAAAACTAGTGTTGAAAAGAGGAATATCTTTTCGGGGGGTTTTGATAGTTAACTACTGTATTTGGGAGACCTGTCTCTTGAACAGCTTTTTTCAAAAATGATTCTTCTTTTTCCCAATAAAACTTTCAGTTTCCTCTGTTTATCGCGACAAAACATTTTTCTCACAACCAAGTAGAGAAAACAAGACATTGACTACGATGAAATTCAAAAACAACAAAGAGCGTGTAAGTTCGAAGTTCTTCTTTATACTTACTGCTTTATTTACTATCCGTTTTGTGATTCTCTTCTAATATGTGTTTCACTTCTAAACCCCTCCATAACTCATCACGTGTCATTTGACCACTTTACAATTCCAGCTATCGTGAGAGCCTCCCCCTGTACGGTATGACGAAATAGAGCCGCCGTCGCCCTCAGCTGGCAGCCTTCGGCCTCTTTCAGAGTTCGATCGCTCTGCGACGCGACCGAATGAAAACACTGTGAATCGATCTGGTCGCGTCGCGCGATCTGGTCGCCGGCCTTTCAGACAAGATCGCGGAAAGTCGCCCAATCGCGTGATTGGGCGACTGAGATGGCCAGATCGCGTCGCCATGCAGTGCACGGCGACGCGACCAATCGCGGCGACCGCTTCATATGTCCTGGTTCAAATTCCTCTTTTTTCACGTTGATTCAGGCAAAACCAGTATAAGTAAGCAAAACAATCTTAATACAAAACAATTATTATCATAAAATGATTATTATCATTAAAAAAATCTACGAGACAATTGAGGGTGACAACAAAACTCGGATCCAAATCACAATTGACAATGTAGTTCAATGGTCTAAACAAAACCTTCTCCCTCTTTCCACTCAAAAAAGTCAAGTACTACACCTGGGTAGAACTACTAATCCGGAAGGCGGGTACAATATCGATGGTTCAATACTCCAGCTTGTTAACCTAGTTAAAGATTTAGAGTTTCTTGTCGATTCGAAATTGAATTTTGATAAGCATTTGGATAGTATTGTTGCGAAAGCTGAACAGAAACTTTTCCTTCTGTTCAAATCGCTGAAAACTAAAGGTCCATTGCTTTTGGGTACAGCCTATGAAATTTACGTTCGATCTGTTCTTGAATATGGTACCTGTATCTACTTTCCTCATTAAAAAACCTGCGTTACCAAACTAGAAAGAGTGCAAAACAACTTCACAAGGAAGGTCTTCGTAAGGTCTCTTGGCTTCACGTATAGGAGTAATCCCCATGGCATAGTGAGGAATCGTATGCTTAATTTGGATACTTTACATTACAGACGCAAAAGAAATGATTTAATTTTGGTATATAATATTATAACTGGAAGACTGGGTCTCAAAGCTTATTCATTTTTCAAACTGGTTGAATCAAATACTAGGGAGAAAGGTCCAAGCTTAAATTCCGTCAGCCGCGCACCTCTTTGGGGCGCAGCTTCCATCTTCAGAGACGGCATGGAATACTGAAGATGAGTCATACTGTTCAGATACCGATCAACTTCACTAAATTCAAAACACTTGTCAAAAATTACCTTCATTGTCAAGAAAGGATCTATCAATCGTTTTACGCCTTTTCCTTTCGAAACTTGTCATTTTTCAAGTTCCTCGATGTTTTCGTTGTTTTTTTGCCCTTTCTATGTTTCTACACGTCTGCAAGGGCGTGTAATAAAGTTAAAGTTAAATGGCAAAGCGCAATGCACCTTTTTTATCATAAATGGCTAACCAATTGCGCGACACCGCGAGCATGAAACAGGCGTCGATTAGAATGTGCACGTAAAAGTGCGTGGTCGCCAACTTCCGCGATTGGGCATTCACACTTCCAAAATCTGCTATTTCCACGGCGACGCGACGGCCGCGTCGCCGTGCCCATGATCGCGTCGCAGAGCGATCGAACTCTGAAAGAGGCCTAAGAGCAGGCGCAGTGGGCTAACGAAATCTTTTCGCCGTCGTTTTTATCGATTCCTAACTCGTTTTCGCTGCTTTTTTTCGACCCTATCCCCTCTAGCCTCTGCTAGTGTAGTATTTCACACTACAAACTCAAAAGCGAGATTCATCGTGATCACTGTTTTAGGAGCTGAAATAGGCCCCTGAAATAGGCCTGAGCTAGGTATGGGGTGTCAGCTTGTGCGCCCGATTGAGAACGTCGCGACGCATCCGCACGCGCCCGAGGAAAGGAGGCCATCCTTATCAAAGCTCCTTCGCGAGAATCTGTCAGTCTCAAACCGAGAGCGTACCGCGCTCGCTCATCGATGCTCTATAGCGGAACCGTGAGGAATCGTGCCTGGGCCTATCACGGAGCGATCGCGAGATTCTACCCGCTTCAACCTGAGGGCAGATCGTGTCTATTAATTGATGTATTCTGGTTGTTACATCGCGGAACCGCGATGAACCGATCCCGGAACTATCGCGGAACGGTCGCGAGCTCCTGCCACCCTCCATCCCTGCTCGTACCGCATTCATGCCCTCTCGATGTTTCACCCGCGCGAGTGTTGCCTATCAAGTCAGCGCAAAGCTATGAGGTATTGCCCTTGCCGTATTCCGTGCTGCTTTACAAATCTGCAAATCACGAGAACGCGGAACCGGGGGGAAACGATCACGGTACCATCACGGTACGATAACGAGAATGCCAACGGATGAGTCAATTGGGTAACTATCGCGGAACGAACGAGGATCGCGGGACTAGGGGGAAACGAACACGGTACTATCGCGGATCACGGGAGCATCACGGTACTAGCGCGAAAGATTCTCTCAGAGTATATCAAGTGGCACCTAGTTTATAATAACCGTCGATAGGGACCGCCAAGTATTAGCACGATTCGAGCATACTGTACACTCGTTGCCCCATACCTGGGTGAAATTGAGAGACTCACTTTAGTTTTCGATTGTTAATTCCCCGCCGTTGTTCCCCCGGACAGTAGCCATTAGGCCCTGAAGCCAGCTTCCAAATTATCGATTCTTTCATTTTTATTTAAAGACTTCCCTGAGTCGCAAATAATTCCAAGTGAAACCTTTCAACATTTTTGTGCTTAAGCTATTCTTTTTTAGCATTTCTGATTCTATAAATATGCACAAAAATATGTAATGGAGCTGCTGCGGGAACGAAAAAGTCAATTTGGCTGTCATGACTTCATGTACCGTCCGAATGGCTGGATGGAAGGGTAGAAATTTTTAAGTCGATTGAAAAAGCCGACTTTTTATTCGAAAAGTCGATCTTTCGAAAAAGTGGAAATTCCGGCTAAATCGAAAGTCGATCATTCAAAAAAATGTGTTTTTCGACTTATTCGAAAAGTCGATCATTCGAAAAAAAAATCCAATTTGCCCAAGTATAGGGTGTACTGTGTCTTTAAGCAGAGCCCTTGTCAAGGCTGCAGCATGGACGAAGCAGGGCTGGCGCTTGAGTTGATGGCCAGGCGCGGCGCGTAGCTTGTATTACCAGATTGCTCTCGTAGATATCCAGGCGATTCTGCTAGTCTTCTGCTCATATTTCCTAGCATTCTCCGACTCTTCTTTCATTCTCAGATTCAAAGGAATACGGGTATGAAGCTGGGGGTGAATTCACTTGAATAACGAAGTAAGGGTAATCTGACCCGCTGCGCGGCCGCGCCCGCTTCAACTCAGCGCCGCCCGGCTTAGTCATCGCAGCCTTGACGATACATACATATGAGTTCTGATAAGCACAGAGGGATTGCAAGTTGACAAATCCCTGGAAATATTGTAGTATATACTTTGCGATATACACTGCGTGGCAAAACTATATGACATACCCCGATTTTCGCGATTCTGGATTTGGCGTGGAGCGAGCAGAAAAACTGCGAATGGCAATCGACGCAACACCTCCGAAAACCTCCGGGTGCAAAATTTCATAACAATACGTGAATTTTTGCGAGGCTGGCACGGGAAAGTATCGAAATTTACCGATGCAAAACTATATGACAGAGCAGGTGAATCTTGGGAGTTTCGTGAATCTTGTGGACTTGAAGTGAGAAAGATTACGGTTTCATAAAATCTACTGAATAACAGGATGTTCCTGCTCCTTATCTACCAAATGCCACATGGAACCAGAATGTAGGAGTGCGAAAGAGCTCAGATTGATCTCATGAGCCATATAGGCCTTAGTGATCGATCTATGAGCCAATGAATTGGGCGAACTCGAGGCTGCATTGCTCGATATGTTGAAGATACTGCTTTGTACCTGCATAAAGCACGAACTGGAAGACCGAGGAAGCTGGAATACTGAGAGGAACGGGCAGGCGTGAGGCTGACATCGAATCCCATGATGTGTTTCAGCGAGAACAATGGAGTCTTGGACCTGCGCGTAGACATATCCACAATTCTGCGAATCATTCATAGGTCCTTGAAAATCGTCCGAGAACGAGCGAAAAATGCTCCACGTCTTACGGTCAACCTCAAGAAATCGCGGGTCCAATTCGCCCGAGTGGACATGCAAACCAATTCGAAGAAGGTGGGTCCTCTCTTCAATCTTCATGTTGAACATCCTCGTACGAAAACAACTTTATATTTTGTTTTCCCGGACGAAGAAAAAGTCCAGCTCAGACGGACCTGGTAGATTCAGTTTGTACTGGAGAGATCTGTGCAAAGATCCACTCACTTTCCCTGAGGGGGACTTTGGAGGAGGAAGTTTGATGAGTTGGGCAGCATTCAGCTGGTACGGCAAGCTAGACATTGCCTTCGTATAGTCTACAGCAATGAAAGTAGGATCACAGCTGTTTCGGAAAAATGAGTGATACCACAAACAAACTACCGTATGCTAGGACGAGTCCGCAACCTCACCAGGTCCTACTTCCGTTGCTGTAGACTATACCTAGAAAAATGATCTCTGCTGATTACCAGTGTGCTAAAAGATCACCTCATGCCCTTTTTGAGACACCATCGCCATGTATTCCAGCGGGACGTTGCGTCCATTCATGTAAGCAGGTCGACGCTGGATTGGTTTTAGGCCAATCACGGCAATTAACTCGAATGGCCCGCTCGTTCGCCGGACCTCAGCCTGATGGAAAACTTTTGTGGTATGCTGGGATAACGGGTATACGCTCATTGCAAGCAGAACGAGTCCATAGCTCAACTGAAGGAAGCCGTTATCGTCGAGTGGGTCGCTATTGAAGGTGGCGTCCTCAAGAACTTAGTTAACAGTATGCCAAACAGATTATTCGATGTTACCCTGGGTAAGGGTAACTCCACTGACTATTAAATTAATGTAATTGATTGCTATTATAATAAACGGTTTAGTACAGAGCTTGTAAAATTGAGGTTTTGGCTTTATCCTCTGCTATGTCATATAGTTTTACATCGGTCAATTTCGACAACTTCCGGTGCCAGTTTTCCAAAATTCAATGTATTCTTACGAAAACTTGTACCCAGCGGTTTTCGAAGGTGCTGCGTCGATTGGTATTTGCAGTTTTTCTGCTTAGTCCACGCAAAATCCAGAACCACGAAAATCGGGGTATGCCATATAGTTTTGCAGCGCAGTGTATGACAACCTGGTAGGCCTACCTGCGCAAAATGTGGAAAAAAATGAATACGACTTTTTGTGCGTAAGCTGCCTTTAAAGGCAGTGTTCTCGATAACCTTCGATCACTATTTGGCCCCCGGGTAGAACTAAAATGACGAAGAAATCGAGAAAAACGCACCAGAAGTATATACACGAAATCCTCAAGTATCACCCCGCCTCTTAAGTATCACAGGAAGTGTTTGTTGTGACAATGAAATCTTTTGTGGACCCGTCCTTCGCAATTCTGTACTCTCTATTGCTCCGTTCTTTCCTTAAGGCTCCAACTAATACAGTTTCGCATCAACTACTATCCCGTTTTCGATCAGACCCATTTTTCACCAATGACAACCACCGTGAACATGTTCATCCAACCGGACAACTAGTCCAGGCCAGAGGATAATGTCACTGAAATAGACCGTTTTAGTGGGTTTCTCGCAGTTTCTTCGTAATTCTGGTAACACTTGCTGGCCAACGCAGTGTTTTGAGTGGAAAACTCGGGAACGCAAATCATCGTGAACACTGCCTTTAGAGGGCTCTGAAAGCGTTTTAAAGAAATGTTCCAGAACTGACCTAAAATCCTCACAGGTGGGTTATTTGGGGCGCTGATCACGAATCTGGGGGTTTATTTGTCGATTTTCCGAAGTTTTGGACTCGATTTCTTCAAAGTACCCATCGTTGGAAAACCTGATGGCAAATCGCGACTTTTGACGAGAGAGCAACGATAGATATGACTCAATTTTTGTTTTGGGGGTTATTTGAATCGATGAGCACGAATCTGGTCCGTTTATCGATTTTTGACAGATTACGGTAGATTACGGTGGTCTACGGTAGTTCAGTCAAAGTCTCAAATTTGACCCAAAACATGTGTAAGGGGGTTATTCGGGGTGGTGAATACGAATTTAACGTCCATTTGTCTTTTTTTCGAAATACTAAGGCAGATTTCGCTCCCTAATTGGCATGGTACCTACCGCAACCTACAGTGAACTTCAGAATTTAAAAAACAGACTCCAGATTCGTTTTCACCACCCTAGAGTACAACCACATACAAGTTTCGAGCCAAATTCGATTTTTTTTAAACACCACAAAAATTTCATGGGGGTAACCTTGCCTTGTCGCTAGGCTTTGAAAAACGCGTTCAACTTTTTCCAGAGTGGTTTTAGACAGACCATAGACCATAATCGGATTCTACACCAAAAACGACTGTAGCAAAGTTTATTTTATTCGGAATGTTCAGGCTGGCTAAAAGCAGTTCCCTTGTTAGCATTTTGAAATTGAGTACAAACAAATTCTTTTTCTCCGGGAAGCGATCGGGTGCAAATAAAACCTCTTGTTCCTAAGGTTGCCCCTAGTAATGGCGCTAAAGGAAAACCCATTTCACGTTTGAAGACCTTCCTCGTCAAGCTTTTTTGAACCCTTGTTAGTGTTTGAATGACCATTAGCTCATGCGGCGCATGAAAGCAGGTCCCATACTCTAACAAAGCGGACGTAAATCTCACATGCTTTAGTCAGAAGCTGTGGATTCTCCGATAGTAAGGACTTGACCGATAGAGTTGTCACTGTTAATTGTATAAATTGTCATATATAAAGAATATATGACATGTGAATTCAGCATCACATCACAAAATTGGCCATTTCAGCCGTATTACTCGAGGGTATAAACAAGGTGGCTGATTTTTGTAATTAAAACGATATTCTGCAGATAAGCTGGCTGCAAAGCTGTTTCAGATCCTGTTTCGTACAATGAAGAACGTAGATTTGGGAAGCGGCGAGTTGGAAGCATTTTAGCCTTTTGCGCGTAAAGGTGCGTGGTGTGTGTGCGTACACAACCCACATTTTATTTGACGCGTGAGTCTCGATGACCGACGCGTCCGCGAGGATTAAGCCGCTCACAGGCGCTCCTTCTCGCGCGCCCTCGCCTGCTCGCGCTCGCTCGCTTACGCCAGCACCACGAGGCAAGCCGCACGTTTCAAGCTTACTGCTTCCTCACTAAAGCATGTGGCATTAAACCTATAGCAAAAGTACAGCCCTTCTTTTCCATAATCCCACCCCGGAAATCGAAATCATCTGCCGTTGCGCCGACTCGAGCGGTTGATCACCCGATCAAACGTTTTCAATCGGATCAACACGAGGTAAGGGTGTTTGCCTGTGTTCATTTGCGTGCAAGGGCTGCTCCAGCGTTGAGGAGCGTCGAGAGGCGAACAGCAGCGGGAACGCCCGCTCTCGCCACGTATGGACGCTGCCTTATGGATATTTGCCTGCTAACTGCTCGAGATGGGTGGTACGAAACAATCATAGGCTTCAGTATTTATTATTTCCAATGTCACTGCTTCGCAATTCTAGAGCCCCACATTATTACTCCTTCGAAACGCTGCCCAAGAACAGGCGCAGCAATTGTGCGACTTCGTGCCAGTAGAAAAACTTCATAGTAGGCTCACTGAATCAGTTCCGACACTGACCGGTTTTAGCGGAAATTTTTGCAGAACTTACTCTCACGCAATATTCGAAGAAGTGCTATATTCGAGTATAGTCGAAAAGACGGATATTCGAAAAAGTCTCATATCGGACTATAGTCGAAGAGTTGGATATTCGAGAATGTGGGACATCCGATTTCAACAATGTGGTCCTTCACAAGATTTGGACATTATTTTTCGAACATTTAGCCAATTTCGGTTGACGAGAATCGAATATTCCGATCAAGAGATTTTACGCGCATGTGGGAATTATAGCGGGGGGCATTTTTGTATCGCGCATGGCCACGCCCATTTTTCCATGCCGCAATGACTTACCTGACTTTGGCAGGGGAGGGAAACCTCAGGCAGGTGCTCAATTTTAGTGCGGCACGGTACAATGGGCGTGGCCAAGTGCATCGTCTCATAGTGCGCCCCCCTAGGATAGAACTGACCTTTCAATTTGGAAATTGGCTCATCGTGAACTTTAAGTGACACTTCCCGGATTTTGCCAGTTTATTTCGCCGCCTGCGACGGGCCTCAGCGTCGCGCGCGACATTTTTGGACGAGTTTTCCCGTCCCAGCGCGCGATTTTATATTTTTCGAAATTTCATTTCCTTTCCTGTAATAGACTTCGCTTCCTGTAAGGATTTTCTTTCGTGGGTTGGTTTATAAATGTGTGCTCTAACTTTTCTTCGCAGTCCGTTCTCGGTATTTACGCCTTCCTTCCGAGTCGGACTGTATTTAAAACCGACCTTTCATCAATGGATATTGTAAAGAGGCTAGAGTTTTATTTTTGCCTTGTGGCGCCCCTGATCTTGTGATTACCGTTCTTTAGATTTGCGAAAAGCTTTCTGGCTCAGGTAACTCTGTGTTCGAACTCGAATCAACATATAACGTAGTGATCTCAATTCGAATTCGTCTCAGAATAAGTCTGAAGCTCTCACTGCTAACTTGGACAGTCCGCCAATTGAGCAAACCTCTGTGTACTCGAATTTCATGTATTTTTCGTACTATTTCAGATGCCATAGGAGATTTCAGTGCAAATTTGAGGAGAGACCCACCTTAGACAAATCAGATTCGGGATTTTGTGCCCTACATTCCGAATTAGGGCTGCGAATGTATTCAATATAAGGTACTCCTAATTAATTAGATGGAAAGCTGAGATCAACTGTTAAATGCTGGAAATGACGTATATGGGCTAGCACGGCTGGCCTCTAATTGCCAACGACTTTATTACTACCGAAAAGGATTGAGGATGGCTTTAGTTGAGCGGTTCATTATCCCTCCTATGTAATTTTCCATTTTTACGAAGAGCCGAATAAAAAACGGAATTTGAGAGCACTCGATAATCAGGGGTAATAGACAACACTAATCTCTTCGAGTTTTCACCGAGATCCGAAAGCTCACGAATCTATTTGAACAATTATGTGGAAGGAATGGCTAAACTCTCAGTTGGGCGTTGCAGATTTCCGCTTTAATGTCGAAGGATGTAACTCCAATCAGTAGGAGCAGTGCAAGCAGAAGCTCCGAGAAGGCACCATTCAGGCACAGTAGTCTCAAGGATGCTGGAACGTCTTATCATGGAAAGTACAAGGCCACAACCCTGGTAGGTGTTATGGAAGGTTGTCTTTCGCTTCGGATTCCCCCCAATAATCCTCATTTTATAGCTGTTGTATCAAAATTTTTAGTGGAATAACATAATACGCCACTTCCGAGAGGAAATGCCCATCAAAAGACATCGTCGCCAGTTAACTTACTTTGAAGATTCTTTCACCGGAAAGGAAGCAGTTGACTTTCTGATGGAGCTTCTCCCAAGGTTGATTTTCGAAGGTCGGCAAGTGGACAGGTACGTTTAGCGTGGGTTGCATTGAAAGTTTTCGTCCATCCGACTATGTCAAATGCTCGAAGCATTCAATGTTCTCTACTACCCAATTCTGATATAACGTTCAAAAGCGTTAATTGTTTTCTATTCAATACTCTTTGCCATTGCAGGGAACCCTGGCACTCCATATTTTGAATGGAGTAACTCACAAGGGAACTACTATTAATCAACCTGGTCATTCCGGAAGAATTGTACTTCTCTAGAACCGTATTGACGTAGAATCCGATTATGATCTTCGCAGCTGCCTAAACTCACTCTGAAAAATTTATAGGCGTTTTTCGTCAGAGTTTCGTTCCTGTTGTACCTTCCAAAACGCGCAGTAATTGGGAAATCCGGAAACGTTGGCACGGAAAAATACGCTAGGCCAAGTCGCCCGCCCCCTATCCCCCTCTCTGTAGCGATAGCACCGAAAAAAATATACTTCTTTCTACACCAGAGCACCCAGTCTCTAAGAGTGTGCAAAGAGGAGTAGAAGAGTCTCCCTACGACCGTCTTGATAGATTGTACTGCCGTGATTGACACCTTTTCGATGCAAGGGGAGGAATGTGAGACGCTGAATAGCGGGCGCAGACGGGGTTTTAGCGCTGTTCTTGAGAGTACAGGCCGTCCTCATAGACAAGTTACCGCTTCTCTCAGCCTTAATTCCGTATACTGCCCATGGAAAGCTCTACCATTGAGATATTCGCCGTTGGATTTTATTCCGTATACGAGAACAGAACAACAGTGGCAAGAGTGGCCATTGGTACTCTTTTACGCGCTCTTGATATGGTAGGTGTATACGCGAAAGGGATAGCTGTGGACCATGCAGCAGGCCGCGCGCCTGTCGCGTGCGCTGATCGATCACCACATTTCTTGTGGGCGCACATGACGCAGCGCAGTCTGCTGAGGTGTCTGCAGCTATCCTTTTTCTGGCTACTCGAACTATACCAGTTCGAAATTCAACCCTTCGAAGCGGTATGTCAGAACATTTTTAACACCAACGTTTCAGTCGTTGGCCCAGAAAGGGGAAGTGTTCTATAGCCAAAAGGAGACAATATAAAGTGGATGCGATTTATCACACCAGCAAAAAAGTTTTGGGTAATTATAGTGTGGAATTTCTATAAATTTCAGGTCGAACTGCGTAACACTGCTGCAGAAATTCATAGACCAGGGATTCATTGTGAGAGTTCGCTCGAATCCAGCCGAGAAAGCAATGTTCAAGGATAATGCTGCGCTCTATGTGTGAGTTCCGGCTTTTGTGAGAGCGTTGTCGGAGTAATTCTGACCTTTTTTCAAATACTTTTTACTGAGCTCATTGTCCATGTTGGAGTGAAGTTCAGATCCGCAGTTGCAGACAAGAACTTTTGCAGCAGATAGGTTAAAGATTATTGCGCCGGGACCCTACGACCATTGTGGGTTCTTCTTCTTCTTCTTTGCAGCCATTGAGAGGGGTTTCGTCACAAGTTGAGAAACTGGGCGACCAGCACTGGATTCGTCCACAAGTCTATTGTACTGCGCGTTGTTGGCTTCTTCGGACAATCAAATAGGTGTTTAGTGTCGTGGCCTTGGTTTCCACAGTCCGGGCACACCTCAGGCTGGCTATTGTCGATCCTGTGCAGGTAAGACATAAGCAATGGAGAATGTCCGCAGCGCAACGAAGCGAGGATACACCTGGCGCGCCTACCGAGCTCGGACTCGGTATCACATACCCTGGGCGGCACATCACCGAGAATAGGGTTGACGGCCGCTTTGGCGAGATGATCCTTCACGAACCGGGTGTGCTCCGCGCGTAAGAGACGAAGCCGTTCTTGATTCGAGTCGGTCCATCTCTGTACATTCACTTTGTTCGGAGCATCGGCAAACGGCACTCTGATCGATCTCTCTCTCACGGGATTTAATAGTCTTCTCGACGGATGATTAGGTTGCTTAAGTACATTAATAAACATCTACTGAGCCTGGAGCTGAGAATGCTCGTTCACTGGCAAGATACGGGCCTCGGCGTGAAGGTGCTCAATCGGTGAGCTTTTTGCACATCCAGTGACTATTCGTAGTGCAGCATTCTGAATTCGCTGCATCTTAGTCCAGGAACTGTCCGACACGATGTGCTGCCAGACAGGTGCAGCATACTCCAATGCAGGCTGCAGAATAGCTCGATATGTCGTCAATATTGTCTCTCTGCTGCCACCCCAGGACGTTCCTCCTAGAGCTTTCAACGCATTAAGCTTTGCCTTGATAATTGCCTGCTTCTGTTCAGCATTTTTGTGAAACTTCAGGGATGGGTCCAAAACGAGGCCCAGCAGTTTAGGAAATTGCGCTGTAGGCAAGAGGTCACCATCCCGCCTAACAACAGGTTGGGCGCTGTGTTCCTTTGGGTCAGATGTGAATACCGAAACAGAAGACTTCGCCGCGTAAACTGTGAGCATCATACTATCGAGAAAGTTTTTAAGCTCGACGAGATAGTCGCTGATCTTGTTTGGGGCTACCTGTATGTCACGATTACGGCACATGATGGTGATATCGCCGGCATACGCAACAATTTTTATACTTTAGGAGGCTCAGGTAGGTCTTCTATATACAGGCTGAAGAGGGCAGGTGACAAAACTCCACCCTACGGCACACCGGCTGCTACAGGTATACTATCGGAGACGTGATTCTGGAATAGCACTTTGGCCCGGCGACCTTTCGTAAACGTTGCGATCCAGCGCTTCTGCCACGGTTGTAGCGAGGACTTCAATAGTTTCTCGGACAAAAGTCCTAGGTTAACAGAATCAAATGCTTTGGTTAGATCGAGGGCAACGGTCACTGTTTTGGGAGGCTTTCTGAAATTGAACCCATCGACCGCATAGCTGACAATCTCCAGAAGGGCAGTGGTGGTGGAGTGAAGCTTTCTAAACCCATGTTGATGTTGCTGTGCCTCATTCTGCTCTGCCAGGTCCCTTACGATTAGCTTTTCGGCTACTTTCGCGATCGGTGATAACAGGCTAATAGGGCGATAGCCCTTCGCCGTGCTTTGCGATTTGCCTGGCTTAGGCAGGGGTATCACATTGGCGGTCTTCCATGCTTGGGGTAGAGTGCAGGTTCGGAAAGAAGTGTTTATGATATCTGCGATCATCGGTAGAAGTTCCGTGGGAAGCTTCTTCAAGATGGCTGCTGAGATACCATCAGGTCCGAGAGCCTTCGAGTTCCGCATTTCTTTGACAGCCTTCTCTACTTGTTTGAGAGTAAAGGCCTCAGATGCGTTCATCAGCGGCAGACGGCTTAGTTCTCTTACCGTGACTCTGTTTTGTACGCCACGCTTGGTACGTGTGATGAAGAAATTTTTGCCAAGAGCATATGCGGCATCCTTTCCTGATTTGAAGACGCTGTTATCGAACTCTATGGTAGAGTTCGAGCAGGGGGCGCACTTTCCAGATATCTTCCTCAATACTTTCCACGCAGTTGTTCCGTCGGTTTTAAAATTCAACCTTTCAGTGAACTTCTCCCAACTGTCTTTCTTGTGCTTGTCCAGATCCTTTTTTATCTCTTTATCCAGCTTGGCCACCTCAGGGTCCAAATGATTCTCAGCTCTCTTTTCTTCTCTTGTCCTGATCTTCTTTAGAATCTCCCTGGTGCCATTAGGGTAGAAACTTTTCACTTGTCCTTCAGGTATGGCCGCTTTTGTAGCCTTCCGGATGGCGTCAGATATGTGACGCTCTTTCTGGTGCTCATCGCCATTACATGGATATTCAGCTGCCTGGCAAAGCGCAACCTCTCTGAAGAGGCCCCAGCCTGCAGGGCCAAAATTGAGATAAGAACGTTGACGAATACCAGTATAAGGGGCAAGAGAGTTTGAGAGATCAGTATGGAGAAAGACGGAAATGTGGTCGCTGGAAAGAGTTGTGGAAGTGGACCATGTGCAAGAATTAGAAAGATTGGATGAAACGAGGGAGATGCCCGGGCTTGCGTGGTTCAGTTTGCACTGCTTGTCGCAAGAGCTGTTATCTGCTACTGCGGATATGAATTTCACTCCAATATGGTCAGTATACATGTTCCTGTTTTTTTTTCTGAATTTTAGTATAAATTGATTTTATTATATATATACTGGATAACCTTTGTGCACTCACGCAATAAAATAAACGAAATAACAATAGCTACAAAAAGCAATCACTCAGTTATCAAGAATCATTGCCGGGCCTTAGAGAAATCTCTATTGCTTTCTTCATGTTTTCCACTAACAAGGCCCAAGGCCCATCCTAAGCAGCTTATTGATTCAAATTGTACGGATTGAACACCACCGTGTCGTATTCTGGAAATGGTCTAGCATATGACTTGAAAACCTTGACGAGAACTTCAGGGCAGGGTTGAGCAGCGTTGTGACTGGTCACAACGGGGGGTCGTTAAATTTTTGGAAATTTCGGACAAAAAAATGAAAATTTGGGGAGGGGTCGTAAAATTTTTGAAAAAAAAACGATTCTTTCAAACCACATGGTAAGGTAAAATGAGGTAGGAAAAGTCAGCCGCGTGCAAGATTTATGCATTTTCAACAATATAAAAGCAGATTATATATAGAGCTGTTCAGAAAATTGGAATTTTTTTTGATAAAATTGACAATTAGACACTAAATGAAGATTTAAAAAATTTTGGTCCCAGGGGATCGTAAAATTTTGGGTTTTTTTAAAGGAAAATGGGGGGTCGTAGCTGCGACAAAAATCGCCACAACGGCGTGCTCAACCCTGCTTCAGGGGTAGCCGTCAAAAGCCCGTTCAACGCGCCGTACACCATTTTATTGGTCTTTGTTGCCACCTGAACACATTTGTCGTCGAAACTGGGGTCATCCTCAATGAGAAACCCAAAGTACGTAATCTCATCAACTCCAGTAAGCTGAACTCCTCCTATTGTGTAGGCGCGGCTCAACCTTCTTTTGCCCGGCTTCAAGACCTTTCTCTCAGGAGAGCGGCGATTTCCACTCTTTCGACCACCTAACTACTTCACCCTGGGCTTGCTGTAGGACCTTTAAAACCCCTTTCATATCTTCTTCTCCGGCCTCAAAGTAGTTTTTGTCATAGGTTGAGGAACTGGGCGGCCTTCACAGGATTCGTCCAAAGGTCCATTGTTGTTAAGGAGGTAGGTCTCTTCGGGCACATGAACAAGTGCGCCGTGTCGTGTCCGGGAGCACCACAGTCCGGGGATGCGTCTGGTCGGCTGCTGTCGATCTTGTTGACGTAAGACATGAGCAGTATAGAGTGACCACAGCGCAGCGAGGCAAGAGCACATCTGGCTCGTCTGCCGAGTTGAGACTCGGACTCGCAAACCCGAGGCGGCACTGCTCCTAAGATAGGGTTCACAGCCGCCTTCGTTAGATATCCTCGAACAAACTGGGTGTGCTCCTCACTCAGACGGCGAAGCCTTTCCATGTTGGAGTCGGCCCATCTCTTTACATCAACTTTACGATGAGCATCGGCGAACGGCGTCCTAATCGACTTCTCTCTTATGGGCTTCATGATTCTCTTTGACGGATGATTCGGCTGTCTCAGAAAATTAATATACATCTGCTGTGCCTGGAGTTCACAATGCTCCTTTACCGGCAATATGCAGGCCTCCGCGTGAAGATGCTCCACCGGGGAGCTCCTTGCACAACCGGTAGCAATTCTAAGCGCAGCATTCTGTATACGCTGCAGCTTATTCCAGGAGCTGTCATACACCAGGTGCTGCCACACTGGTGCCGCATATTCCAGAGCCGGCTGAAGTATTGCTCTGTAGGTTCTCAATATAGTCTCTCGGCTGCTTCCCCATGATGTTCCTCCGAGAGCTCTAAAGATATTAAGCCTGGCCTTGACGACTGTTTGTTTCTGTTCCGCGTTTTTGTGGAATTTCAGTGACGGATCAAGAATAAGGCCAAGCAGCTTGGGGAATTTCGCTGCTGGCAACAGGCCACCATCCCATTTGGCATCTGGATGGGCACTGTGTTCCTTGGTGTTTGTTGTGAACACTGAAACAGAGGATTTTGCGGCAGAAACTGTGAGCATCATATCATCGAGGAAAAGCTCCAACTCGACGAGATAGGCGCTGATCTTGTTAGCGGCTATCTGCAGGTCACGGTCCTGGCACATGATGGTGATGTCGTCGGCATACATAACAATCTTTACATCATTGGGAGGCTCGGGAATGTCCTCAAGATACAGGCTGAATAGGGCAGGGGACAACACTCCGCCTTGCGGAACACCGGCTGCTAATGGAATGCTATCGGATACGTGATTCTGGAACAGAACCTTAGCCCGGCGGCCTTTCGTGAACGCTGCAAACCATCGCTTCTGCCATGATGGTAGCGACGACTTGAGCAGTTTCTCGGACAGCAGCCCTAAGTTAACAGAGTCAAACGCTTTGCTCCGGTCGACGGCCACCGTTCTCCGGGGCTTTCTCATGTTGAACCCGTCGACCGCAAAGCTCACGATCTCCAATAGAGCAGTAGTAGTAGAGTGAAGTTTCCTGAACCCATGCTGATGCTGCTGTCGCTCATTTTGATCAGCCAGGTCCGTCACGATCAACTTTTCAGCTATTTTAGCGACGGGCGATAACAGGCTTATTGATCGAAAGCCTTTTGTCGTGCTTTGGGACTTGCCTGGCTTTGGCAACGGTATCACATTGGCTGTCTTCCAAGCTTGGGGTAGAGTGCAGGTCCGGAACGAAGTGTTCATGATATCTGCAAGCATCGGTAGAAGTTCCGTGGGAAGCTTCTTCAGGATGGCTGGGGAGATACCGTCAGGTCCGATAGCCTTCGAATTCCGCATTTCTTTGACAGCCTTCTCTACTTGTGTGAGAGTAAAGGCCTCAGATGCGTGCATGAGCGGCAACCGGCTCAGCTCTCTAACCGTGACTCTGTTTTGCACGCCTCATTTGGTACGTGTGATGAAGAAATTCTTGCCGATCGCATGAGCATCCGCTTTCCCTGATTTGAAGACGCTCTCCTCGAACTCAATAGCGGAGCTCATCGGGGGAGCGGACTTTCCGGAAATTTTCCTCAACACTTTCCACGTCGTAGTTCCGTCCGCCATGAAATTCAGCTTTTCAGTGAACTTCTCCCAGCATTCCCTCTTGTTCTTATTCAGATCCTGCTTGATCTCATTATCCAGCACAGCAATCTCCGGGTCTAGATGGTCTGCGGCTCTCTTCTTATCTCTGGTTCTTATCTTCTGCAGTATTTCCCTGCTGACATTTGGAAAAAAGGTCTTGACACGACCCTCAGGAATTGCTGCTTTCATGGCCTTGCGGATGGCGCTTGTTAGATGGCGCTCTTTCTGATGAACATCACCATTCCATGGGTAGTCGACCGCATGGCGGAGTGCAACATCTCTGAACTGGGTCCAGTCTGCTAGGCCTAAATTAAGATAGGTACGATGACGAAAACTATAGTAAGGGACAAGAGAGTCAGAGAGATCAATATAGACAAAGACGGGAATGTGATCACTGGAGAGAGTTGTGGATGTGGACCACGTGCAAGCATTAGAAAGATTGGATGACACAAGAGAGATATCTGGGCTAGAAGGTCGGCCGTTGGCAGGGAGACGAGTGGGCTGGTCATCATTGAGGATAACCAGGTCACACTCCTCAGCCCATTCTTCGACATCTTCCCCTCTGGCGTCAGAATCAAGAGCGGCACAGAACGTGTTAGCATTGAAGTCACCCGCAAAGACAGCTGAAGGGGAGAGTGAGCAGTCGTACAATTGCTTAAGGAGGGGAATAGGATTATAAGGGGGGGGGACAAGATGATTTAGGATGAATACAGATGTTAAATAGAGATAAAGGGGTTTTGAGGAGGAGGTGGACAGGAATGTACTCGAGAGTACCGTCCTTGGAAGTATTAGGGATAATATGAGAAGGCAAGGCAGATTGCACGAAAGTAGACACTCCGCCCCCAAGAGCTGTCCTTGGCACGTGATAGGCGGTGCAGCCCGGAATGTTAGGTTGGGGATAAGTGGTAGATGGAGAGAGCTTGGTTTCTTGAACCATGATAACATCCGGGTGAGGAGAACGTGCGAATAGAGAGAGTTCAGATAACTTGTTGCGAAGGACGTTGAGATTAATGTAAACAATGGAGAGGGGGCGGTTGGTAATTGAGGAATCAGAGTTGCTGGGGGCAGAGCATAGAACACAACGAAAGGATGAGTCATGATGCCTCACAGAACTGAGGCCCGAACAGGAGAAGTGCACCCACCTTTGTCATCCGAAGCACTTGACACTTGTTTCATGCCAGGTAACATCCTCGCCGCAGGTGGCACATGGATACTTCTGTGTTGGACCTGGATTCCTCTCGACGCCGGCCCTTTGTAATAAAATCCTCAGGAGAGCTGCGGCCGACCAGCACCTCTCCCATGACAAAAAAACCCTCTTGTCGGAGGGGTTGACGTCGGTTTGCACGGAGGCGATCTTCTTTCCTGCACACTGCCACGGCACGAACGTACGACATCTCGGCAGCCCCCTTTCATTAGATATAGGATGATACAACTTAGAGTCATCGGCAAACGCAGAGCCCATAACCCGTTCAGAGAAAACGATAGCAGGAAAATTTTTTACGTGAAGTTGCCGAGGGGACCTACCTCTCTAGCCATGATAGACCTTTGGACAAATCCTGTGATGGTCGCCCGGTTCCTTAACCTATGACAAAAAAAACACTCCGAGGCTGCAGAAGAAGAAGGAACCCGTAGAATACCTTCTTCTTTTTTGATTCCACCGCCTTTCTCTAGCCGGATGTTGTACCTCTCCAACCCTGTCGAAAATCACAGACATTTTTTCTGTACTCAGACCGATTCTCGGCTGCATCACTGTTCTTGGCCCTATCCCAAGCTTGGGCTCTCTGGCGAGATAAGTTTCCCAAGTGCCCAGGGAGACATGAATTGCTGCTAGGCACCGAGCCTAATGGATCTGAGTGATGTCCTGTAGGGCGGCGACATGGACCACAAGCTTCTCCTCCCTTGGTGTCAATCATATCTAGAGAACCAAAATAGTTGATGTTATTCAAATAGCTCATGTCTCCCAAGAGCTCTTCTGTCTCGGCCTGGTTTAATTTTGTTGATGAGTATCTTCACGTTGCGCTTAATAATCAGTTTACAGATTCGTCGATGATTGTGATATGTTTGGTATATCTCGTACGCCACGGCTGGTGAGAAGCAATTCATGCACGGAACATTCTCATCCGCATATAAACGTCGTAGCATCAAAGTGAGCTTGCCGATTCCCTGTTAATTCAATTGAATGAGCTTTCATACTGAAAATACTTTCGGACATAAGAAAACATTCGTTGATCTGATTTGGAATGATTCGAATCGTACGACTCGGTCGTACGATTAGAATCGTTCCAAATTAGATCGATTCGTGTCTTTTGTTTGATGTTATTAGTGATAAGCTGTGCGACTGTGTTTCAAGTATGAAAGCTCCCTTGTGGTGTACAATAAGTTCGTTGTTCCCCGCTATATAGCCCAGTTCATCAAAGGTTGCACATTTGCGGGCAAATTGGACGCTGAAGGTTGGACATCAATATCCGTAAGTTCCATTTAAAATGAGTTCCATGCACATTGATCTCCAACCACTGACCAATTCTACTTTGTCTGTAAATGTGAAATCTCTGGCGAAAAAGATTATATTCATCTTTCTGAAGTTATCAAATTCGAAATCATGACTCATACGGAAGTCTTCATTCGGTGGACTCTCTGATTTCGAGCGTTTATTCGCTTTGCAGCAATCAGAGTGTTTGCCTTTTGGTTAGCTACTGCTGCCGAGATGTCTTACGTTCACGCCGTGGCAGTGTGGAGGAAAGAAGATCACCTCTATGCAAACCGACGTCACCCCCTCCACGAAGAGGGTTTTTGTCATGGGAGAGGTGCTGGCCGGCCGCGTCTCTCCTTCGAATTCTCCTGCTAAGGGCCGGCGTGGAAAGGAATCCTGGACCTGCTCAGAAGTAACCATGCGCCACGTCCGGCAAGGATGTCACGTGGAGGAAAGCAAGCGTCCAGTGCTTCGGATGACAAAGGTGGATGCATCTCTCCTGTTCAGGTCTCAGTTCTGTGAGGCATCATAACTCTGCTTTTCGCTGTGTTTTATACTCTTCACCTACCAACTCTGATTCCTCTTCCTCAAATCGCCCCCTTTCCATTGTACATATCAATCTTAACGGCCTTCGTGTCAAACTTTCTGAGCTCTCTCTCTCTTCACACGTACTTACCATTCAGACGTGATCATGGTTCAAGAAACCAAGCTCTCTCCATCACCTACCCGTCCTCATCCTAACATCCCGGGCTACTCTGCCTTCCATGCTCCAAGGTCAGCTCTTGGCGGAGGAGTTTCAATCTTTGTTTTATCCTCTCTCCCCTCCCACCTCATACCAAACATCCCCACGGATGGTACTCTCGAGTACCTTCCAATCCATCTCCCCCTTAAGACTCCCCTTTCTCTGTTCAACATCTATATTCCCACTACCACCTCGAGCCCCTCCTCCTACAATCCCATTCCTCTTCTCGAACAACTGAACAATTGCTCCCTCTCATCATCAGTTGTTTTCGCGGGCGACTTTAGCGCCCATACCTTCTGCTCGTCCCTTTGTTCTGATGCTAGAGGAGAAGAAGTCGAAGAATGGGCTGAGGAGTGCGACCTGGTCATCTTAGACGATGAACAGCCCACTCGTCTCCCTGCCAACGGCCGATCTTTTAGCCCAGACATACCTCTAGTCTCTTCCAACCTTTCCAACGCTTGCTCATGGTCTACCTCAACAACATTGTCTAGTGATCATGTTCCCGTCTTTGTGCACATCGATCTCTCAAATTCTCTTGCTCCTTATTCTGGTGTTCTTCAACGTCCTTATCTCAATTTAGGCCAAGCAGACTGGTGCCTGTTCAATGAGGTTGCGCTACGCCTAGCGGCTGATTACCCGTGGAGTGGCAATGTGCACCAAAAGGAGCATCACTTATCTGATGCAATTCGCAGGGCCATGAAGGCGGCTATCCCTGTTGGCCGCGTTAAGACGTTCTACCTAAACGTCACCAGAGAAATTCTTCATGAAATCAGGACTAGAGATGCCAGAAGAGCAGTTGACCATCTAGACCCTGTCGTCGCTCAGCTGGATGGTGAGATCAGAAAAGATCTCGACCAGCACAAGAAAGAACAGTGGGAAAAGTTCACAGAACAGTTGAATTTCAAGACGGACAGTGGAGCTACTTGGAAGGTGCTTCGGAAACTATCGGGAAAGAGCTCGCCAGCCACCGTCTCTACTATTGAGTTTGGTAATAACGTTTTCAAGTCAGGAAAGGAAGCCGCCTACTCTCTCGGTAAAAGTTTCTTTGTCACGAGTACTAGGCGAGGCCCGCAGAATAGAGTGACAGTAAGAGAGCTGTGCCGCCTCCCGCTAATGATCACGGCCGAAGCGTTCACTGTGGAGCACGTAGAGAAGATAATAAAGGAAATGCGGAACTCCAAAGCTGTCGGTCCGGACGGCATTTGTCCTGCTGTACTGAAGAAACTCCCGACTGAGATCCTTCCGCTCATCGTTGATATGATTAACACTTCGTTTAGCTCTTGCACTATTCCGCAAAACTGGAAGACAGCCAACGTCATCCCGTTGCCGAAGCCAGGCAAACCTCAGTCGTCAGTAAAGGGATACCCAGCCATTAGCTTGATGTCTCCTTTCGCCAAGGTAGCCGAAAAGCTCATTGTGGAGAATTTAGCAGAGCACAACGAGAAACAATTGTTTCAACACGGGTTCAAAAGGCTGGATTCTACAACTACAGCGTTGCTAGAAATTACTAGCTATGCAATCTACGGGTTCAACACTCTGAAGCCATTGAGAACTGTAGCTGTCGCTTTGGATCTCACCAAGGCTTTCGATACGGTTAACCTAGGAATCTTGTCAAGAAACGTTTTGAAGTCGTCAATACCACCGTGGCAAAATCGCTGGATATCGGCCTTTATCAAAGGTCGACGGGCAAGAGTCATGTTTCAAAACCATGTCTCCAACAGTACTCCAATGGCAGCTGGAGTCCCTCAGGGCGGGGTTCTATCGCCAGCCCTCTCCAGTCTGTACCTCGAAGATATGCCTGAGCCTCCACAGGACATCAAGGTCGTCGCGTATGCTGATGACATAACAATCATGTGTCGAGATCGGGAATTACAGGTGGCCGCCAATAAGATCAACGACTACTTGATCGCACTGAAGAGCTTTTTCTACCGCAAGATGCTAAGGATCTCTGCAGCCAAGTCGTCAGTGTCCGTTCTCACGACGGACCCATCCGAGCACAGCGCTCATCAGGATGTCTTGTGGTATGGAGACCGTTCGCCTGCTGCTCGCTTTCCAAAGCTGCTCGGTCTTGTGCTCGATCCGTCACTCAAGTTTCATAAGAATACCGAGCAGAAGCCGGCAGTCGTTAAAGCTAAGCTCAACGTTCTCAGGGCCCTGGGCGGCACTTCGTGGGGTAGTAGCAAGGAGACTATACTCACAACGTATAAGGCAATTCTTCAGCCCGCTCTGGAGTACGCCGCACCGGTATGGCAGCATCTCGTCTCAGAATCCTCCTGGACAAAGGTGCAACGAGTACAAAATGCTGCTCTCCGTATCGCCACCGGATGTCCAAGGAGTTCACCAATCGAGCACCGTCTATTACCAGTGAAGGAGCACCGTCAGCTCCAGGCCCAGCAATTCCGCATTAACATTATAAAGCAACCAAATCACCCGTCGTGGAGAGTGCTAAACCCCGTGAGAGAGAGAAGTATAAGAAAGCCATTCGCCGATGCTCCAAACAAAGTCAATTTGCAAAGATGGCACGACTCACAGCAAGAACGACCCCGTCTTTCGCGCGAGGAGCACACCAAGTTCGTACGGTGTCATCTTGTGAAGGCGGCCATAAATTCTATACTAGGAGATATACCGCCCCCGTCTGCACTTCAGAGTCTGAACTCGGAAGAAGTGCAAGATGCACGCTAGCATCATTACGCTGTGGTCTCTCTACAATGCTAATGTCTTATGTCAGCAAGATTGACAGCAGCAAATCTGATGTGTGCCCGGACTGCGGTACTTTGGCCACGATACCGCACCGTTGTTCAACTGTCCGGAGAGACCTACCACGCTGACACCAATGGACCTATGGACGAATCCACTACTGGTCGCCCAGTTCCTGCGCCTATGACAAAACCCTCTATGTGGCTGCAAAGAAGAAGAAGTTAGCTACTGGTCAGGGATTGCCGCACCGCGGTTACTCGTTCTCGAAACAGGCGTCAGATGGCGTAAAATATTTGTGGTATCCTACGGCTCAGAAACTCAACGGGTCTGACCCCAGATATCTGTCGGGTCGAACCCCTTTCCGTTTTCGCCCCTCACTTCTTCCAACTAAGACGACGTGGATGAGAAATAAAATTTATTCTTCCCCATGTCTTCTCACTTGGGACTACGTAAAGGAACAACGCTAAAGGGCAACCCGACAGAAATCTGGGGATGGACCCCGTTCGAGCTGGGGTCGAACCCGGCGAATGTCTAAGTAAGGTCAAGTGGCTCCTTCCGCTAGACAAGGGGAGGGAGAACGTAGAATTTTGCGTAAAAATTCTGTATAAAGAAGGCTTGTAAAAATAAGTAACATTTTTAACGGGAAATTCGGTCACCAAGGAGGTGTGGTACGTAGCTCCGTAGAGGTGCGGGACAACGGTCTGCTTGACGATGCAGCTCTTTGAAAAGTGGTATAGGATGTTGGTCATCCATCCCAGGGTACTGCTGCTAGCTAACCAATAATGTTTCGTTTGACTAACAGTTAGGATTCTCCAGCTTCTCCTATCTTGCAACCTCGGCATTTTCCAATATACAACTTTCGGAGAAGGGGCGTTATGAATCCTCAGATGACTATCATAATATGTTCGAAAATGTGTTGAGTTGGATCACAAACGAATTAGAGTGTTTTTCTAGCCACACTCCGCAGTTTCCCCCAAGTTTCAGATTACGTCAGCATCGTGCATCTGATTCTCCGGATCCTCTCAGCCGTCTGAAGATCGCTACTCCAGTGGCAAATAAAGGATTCAACAGAAGGATGTCAAGCTCCCATGGCAATCTGCTCTCTTTGGTGCCTCAGAATAAAGAAGTGCTTGTTTTTTGTACTGCTTCGTTTCAGAAATATAGTTTCTTTCCTATTTCATCGCTGTTCAGAATTTCAATTCGGCCGATTCAATAGCTGAAACTATAGATAGCCGACGAGCTGAAGTAAATTTTAACTTACGACCTTCTCCTCTGAAGGAGTATAACACACCGGTTGTAAACAGCTGTCAGGGAAATGGTAGAGTGGCCGGAAAGAAAGGTGCCGAGCAATCTTCTTTTATTTATGTTTAGTTTTTTTCTTCTTTTAGTTTTTTCTTTCATTTTTGCAGTTTCTCTATCAGAAAAGAAGAAGTCGCCTGTGGTCGTCAAATCACCGGATCCAATTAACGGCAGTTCCTCAAAGTCCAAGAATGAGGATGTTGACAAAGAAGGTGCATACGAATGGCTCAGTTTTGTGCGGAGGAAGAAGCCGTTGGTGGAAAGTGTGAGTTTTACACATTCTTAAATTTTGATTTCCCAAGTTTTTCAAATTCATGACAGTGAACTTTGCAGAACAAGCCACCCAAACCGCTCTGCAACGCTCGCAGCTCCAAATCGCGCAAACATGGAGAAACACAACCAGTGGAGTTGATAGATCATCGAAAGAGAGTCAGTGCTGGTTTAGCGAAGCCTGACACTTCGGAATCGATATATTGTCCGATCCAGGTTTCATCGTCAGATTTTGAAAAGGCGTGGGATTTACCATAGTTTGTTGTTTTGTTCAGGTAACTCATCGATACGTAACTGAGATTGACATGTGGTCCATATGGAAGAATTGCCTTCTGTCGAGGTAACTTCTTGGACTTTGTTTACGGGGTTCAATTCAGGGCTAAATATTAGAGTGTGGACCGAATATTCGAGTTCGAATAAATATTCGAATTTTTCGAACGAATTTTTATTCGAATATTCGAAATGTGTGAATATTCGAACATTATTCGAATTCGACTATTCGCAAAAGGTGAATATTCGAATAATATTCGAATTCGACTATTCGGGAAAGGTGAATATTCGAATATTATTCGAATTCGACTATTCGGAAAAGGTGAATACTCGAATATTATTCGAGTTCGACTATTCGCAAAAGGTGAATATTCGAATAATATTCGAATTCGACTATTCGGGAAAGGTGAATGTTCGAATATTATTCGAATTCGACTATTCGGAAAAGGTGAATATTCGAATATTATTCGAGTTCGACTATTCGCAAAAGGTGAATATTCGAATAATATTCGAATTCGACTATTCGGAAAAGGTGAATACTCGAATATTATTCGAGTTCGACTATTCGCAAAAGGTGAATATTCGAATAATATTCGAATTCGAATATTCGGGAAAGGTGAATATTCGAATATTATTCGAATTCGACTATTCGGAAAAGGTGAATACTCGAATATTATTCGAGTTCGACTATTCGCAAAAGGTGAATATTCGAATAATATTCGAATTCGACTATTCGGGAAAGGTGAATATTCGAATAATTCGAATTCGACTATTCGGAAAAGGCGAATACTCGAATATTATTCGAGTTCGACTATTCGCAAAAGGTGAATATTCGAATAATATTCGAATTCGACTATTCGGGAAAGGTGAATATTCGAATATTATTCGAATTCGACTATTCGGAAAAGGTGAATATTCGAATATTATTCGAATTCGACTATTCGCAAAAGGTGAATATTCGAATATTATTCAAATTCGATTATTCGCAGAGGTGAATATTCGAACTTTATACCAAATTTGAATACCCGAGCTGATTTAACAAAAAATATGAAAATCAGCTCTAATGTATGAAGGAATTGACATACCTTCCAAGACTGATGTCATTTTCTTCACTACTCCATTGTTCCATTTTTTCCGAACGCAAGAGCTAAATTTTTTCCCCATCTGATGAGGCTACTAGGGCGGTTCTAACAGGGGGAGCCACAAGGCAATCGCACTTGACCACGCCCATTTTTTCATGCCGCCGCGCAATTGGGTGGAGCCATGTACTTCACCAACCTTCACATCTGAGCAGGTGAAGGGGGAACCTTCACCATTGGGAAAACCGATGACAACCGGTGAAACGCCCCGAAAAAGAATGAAAGTGACCCAAATTCATGCAAGTCATTTTCAAGATTGGGTGGTGTCACTTCCGGTTTTTCGTCCATAACTTTTTTGTGCTTGTAGATAGATTTCTGCGTCAACTTGTGATTCCAGTTTAGAAAAATATTTTCTCGGTTCTTCAGCCTAATTCATTTTACGAAACACCTGTTTTTCGCCTATAACTCTTTAACCTGGTGAGGGTTGTTTTTGAAATCTACGTAAAATTCTGCGTCGAGTGATATCTCGGGTTCCTAACTCTGCTCGCTCCATAAGCAGGCCAGGTCGGTGGAGCCGAGCCCCGTTGTTGGCTCCAGCAGAACTCTGCGCCTCTCATTTAAACCATAGAGGCGAAAGCACCCTTTGGAGATAACTATGGAGCTCGGCTCCACCGATCTGGCTGGCTTATGGGGCAAGCAAAGTTAACTAGGCTCTACGAATAAGCTCCTTAGGCTAAGTTAGAGCGGAAAAGTTGCTTTTGTAGCATTCTTTGCGTTGTAGCCCGTACAGGTTTAGAGATGAGTCGTGCCTTATTAATTTTAATTGTAGGTGGAAATAAAGCTTTAGAAGAAGAATTCAACTTGTTATTGCCGCTCACTTTGTAGTTGCGCGATATTGCTATGGATGCTTAGATTATTCAAAATTCGAATTGCGAATATTCGTTCGTTTGAAATAAAAAAATGAACGAATTTATTCGAAATTCGTTCGTTCGGATTGAAAAATGAACGGATTTTTTTCGGAAATTGTTCGTTCGAAATAGAAAATGAACGAATTTATTCGAAATTCGTTCGTTCGAAATAAAAAATGAACGAATTTATTCGAAATTCGTTCGTTCGAAATAATCGTTCGAAATAAAAAATAAACGAATTTATTCGAAATTCGTTTGTTCGGTCTCTTTTTAAAAAGTCCTTACTCTACTAAATATAGGACTTCGTGGGAATCAGACGAAAGAAAAATGGTATCATCTTAGCTAGGGAGGACGGACTATTAATTTGCCGCCTACATTGTTTCTCGCTTTTTTCGTAAAATATTTTGAGGGGCACTTGAGTCTGGCGTCAGGTTTGCAAGAAAACCTGCATGGGTCCATCCGTAGTCAAGCTGCACCTGTCCTTGAGGTCTCGATCATTGTTTTTTAAAACTGGCTGTGGCCGCTCCGATCATACATACAATCGACCGTGAGTGGTTACGAGGTGGCGTTAAGTGAATCACTCAATTTAGAAATGTTTCAGTTGCTTCCTTTTTAGATCTGGCCTCTTAGGTTGTTAGGTGACAGAGGTTTTTGGCCGGACGAAGGGATTTTCATGGAGGCAGACATGCCACTTGGGCACTAATGGCGACATCAAACACGAGGTGTTGAAGAAACGGAAGGCAGTTCACATGACACTGACATCTAGGTGTTATACCATGCAAACGCCAGAGTTGACTATTTAATAAACGCAAAAATAGTTCTTTAAAGGCATCGCCCACGCCGAAAACAGTATATTATTTTATCATGTTTTTGTATAGTTGGCCTCTGTTAGAAACGAAAAAGTCGAAAGAGTCGCTGAAAAAAACTTGATTCGTAATGAAAAACCAGTTTGAATACTTCGTCAAATTGGATTTGAATTTTGCGCGAAAATTGTTTTTGAAGTTTTCCTACGTTCGGAGGTGTCTTCACTGTTATTTTTGAAGTTTTTCGGCATGAGGAGCTTGTGCCGGAAAGGTTTTCCATGTTGTTTGACGGTTGCATCTACGTTCAATGTGAAAGTGCTAGATGATCGACCCTAGAGCAGTTTTCAGGTGGCCATAACTTTCAAGGTGCGCATTGTCAGGGCCTTAAGTTTGGTGGGTGATGTCAATTAGCCCGAATGGTTTGATTGTATACAAAAAATTGGAAATGATTTTCAGCGCGCACGATCCCTTTAAACAGGAAGGGCAAAAGCGATCATATTACGCGGTGTAAAGATTCTGGAAAGCGTAGATCTAACCTCATCCATCTATTCAGTTTTGAAGTCAGCATATATGCTCGCGAAAATTGTTGACATAGCCAAATTTTTTGAACGAGTACGGCCTGTACCACATCGCCTACGCCGTTGGTAGCTTCAAAAGCGAGCCAGAATGACCGTATTCCAGCAATAGTTCTGAGATTTTTCGTGTTAGAAGGCGCGGGGTTTGGATGGAAGTTGGTGAGATTCCACGACTACAGAACATATGATCTCTCAAGTATGGTTATTTTGGGTCGTTTTGGACGATTCCAACGAAGTAAGCGTTGTGGTGAATGCCGTCCCAGTCTATTAGTTTCGCTATCTCGACCACTTTTGCGAGCTGGTATCCTCTATCTCGAAGTGAAATTTGTTGCCGTTGATCGCATGCGTGTGCGCGCGCTCTGCGTCTTCTCTCTCCCACTTTCTCGCTGTCTCTCTTGCTGCTCACACTCACGCGAAGGAACAAAGTTAATTTGGCTCCGAAATAGAGGGATATGCCGTCTCTAGTTCCCTCTCTGTGTATAGGCTGTGCCGGCTTCTGTCGCAGACATCGTTGCCATTCATAAATTGGACAGTTGATGGTCAAGACGTGAAATGGAACTGCCAACGAATTGGCGCTAGTGGTGTGGTGAAGTCTCGTACGGACCGAGGTATCAAATACTGCCTATAATCTACCGTCAAACTGTGAGAAAATGTTATAACTTGTGTCTGTAGAAACCTTTAACAGCTAGGGTAAAATGTTCCTTGTTATCTTTAAGCGGTGTTCGATGAATGTGAGATCTGGCGTTCTTTTTGCATATCTTATTTATGTTTTTGAATAAGCAGATATTTTGTGATTTCAGAAGAATTCTCTGGTTATTTGTTGAAGATGATGCGGTATCTAGAACAGTTTCCCTTTCCTTCGGGTTCTGCTAATATTATCACCTATAAGGACAATCAGGAAGTAGGCCTTTCAGCCTCGTTTTCCTGGATTTCAAGTCATCTACATGAGTATCAACGTTTTAGGTGAATGTGTTCAGAACAGTTTGTTCTCACATGGCACGAGAATCACCTATGCTTACGAATGCTGAAGCATTTGCTTTGGCTCATGTGATCTCTTTATGCCGTGAAGAATATCCAACTTTTGGCACTCTAGCACACCGTGAGTTCCGTGTTTAAGTTCTAATAAGAGTGAGAACTCGATAGCGTGACACCTTTCCCCTTGAAGAAATGTGTGGCCGCGAAGTCCTTATCGAAACTGACTTTACAGAGGAAATTCCCCGCAGCCGGATAGTGCCGAGACCACTTTCCAACACGGTAACTTGATGTTATGTTATGTTTAACAGACTTGTTTATTTCTATTCTATTCTCTTATTTTTCTTACAGATGTCTCATTATGCTCCTGTGGCATCTTCCACGAACTCAAGTCGATCTTCGGTTACAGATAGCACATCCCAGCCTCCCGTCGTGAGAAATGAAGAAATCTATCAGAGATTGCCTCTTTGTATTTCTCAAAGGTGAGTATTCATCTTAATTTCGTTTGTGCTTATATCTGTTTTGAACTGTAGCAAACTTGAGCCACAGTTATTTATTTATTTATTTATTCACAAAAAGCCTGTGTACCAGACCAATGTGCAACGAACAACATAAACGAAATCAGCAAAAAACATACAGCAGGAACAAGGGAAAATTACCAGTTTTCGATCAGGTAGTGTAATGAATTCAAAGGAGATACACGTATAGCCCATAATGTTGTAGAGACAAGGAAATTGCTCCGCAAAGGACTAGCGCTCGCCACGCTCGTTTTCGAAGTGTTCAGTTACAAGTTTTCTCAATGCCTTATTGCTCACAGGGATGGATTTTAGCCTCCGAAGCCGTTCGAATGCCGGGGTCGCCCTATTTATGAAGAAAAAGCGTCTGCAGTTTAGGTTAGAATTTTTGCGCACAATTTTTGAAGCTCCTCCCCTGGTACCCGATGTTCTCACCTCGACAATACCCCCAGGCCGTAGACCAAAGTCCGGTTGATACAGGATTTTATGCAGCTGCAGTAAGTCGTTCAACTCTCTCCTTACCAGAAGAGATGGCAGTTTGAGCTCACTATTCCTGGTTTCTGCAGATGGCATTCGTTGATAATGGCAAAAACCGAGCTTCCTGATCATTAACTTTCTTGTAAACCCGTTTTGCACCTTTTCAAGTATTACTATGCTTTTCTTTTTGTGCGGACAATACACTGGTGTCCCATACTCGAGAATAGGTCTCACCTAGGTTTTGAATGCTCCAAGTAGTACCGCGCTGATTTTTGTTCCCAGTCCCCTGAATATATGGACAGCCACGGTGGCTCTGGTAGATACCGATTCACAGTGCTTGTCAAAACTGAGGTTTCGTGTGAGGATGAATCCCAAGTCAGTGATCTGCTCGACATTGTCAATCTCAGTCCCTTCGACATTGTAGGTATGACAGTTATTTGAGGAACCTAGATGCAGACTCTTCGTTTTCTCCTTCAATAGGCGCCATACATGAGACCAGACCGCCATTGCGTTTATTGCATTTTGAATCGCCTCAATGTCCTCACTAGAGCCTGCTTGGCGAAAAATCTTAATATCGTCTGAAAATTCACAGAAATCAGCTCCAAACCCACTCAATAAGTCCTCCAACTCGTGCGTGTATATATTGAACAAGATCAGTGAAAGGACTCCATTCTGCGGAACTCCACTACACACTGGATGATTCGGCGAATACGAAGCATTCACTCGAACCGAAAAGATCCTATGCTCCAGAAATGAGGGAACCCAGGAAACTATGCGCGGGTGTACGCCTACCGTGTTTTGTATTAGCTCATGATGCGGGACTCTGTCAAATGCCTTGGAAAAATCGAAGAAAACAACATCAACATCACTACCTTGGTCTAAGTTGTTTAGGGCTTCAATCATAGCTGTCACGGTTGACTTATCTTTTTGAAAGCCATGCTGATGGGGGGAAATAACCGAACGATTCTCGAGATGTTCAACTATTTTCTTTTTTAGAATCTTTTCGAACCACCTAGCAAGCAATGACGTTATACTAACTGGTTTGTAGTTGGAAGGCTCTGTGAATGGCGCCTTTTTAGGAAGCGGGATGACATAAGATAACTTCCATCGATCTAGGTCCTCACTTGTCATAAAGCTCCATCACCTCGAAGTTCGGGGAAACCAGCATCGCTTGGTCCAGTGAAGAAGCTCTTCAAAATGAATGTTCGAATGTATTTGCCAAAAGTTCTGCCTTGTCCCTGTCAGCCCTGATATTTCCGTCAGACATCTGAAGCGCTCCAATGTTTTTTTTATCATTCATTCTGGAGTTCAAAAGCTTGTAGAACGCATTCCTATCTTCCGACTCGATGATTTTCTTTTCTATACTATCGTTGTACTTTTTAAGCTTGCGTTCGATCTTACCATTTATGTCCTTGAACTTTGCCCAGCTAGCGGGGGTATTGGGTTTTTTTTGCAGCAATCCATGCATCTGTGCGCAACCCTTGAAACGCCTTGAGGTATTGGGGAAGCCTGCGATGACCGCTAGCGACCATGTGCATTGGTACAAAAAGTTCAATGCAGTGTTGGATTATGGCAATTGAAATTTCGTATTTTCCATTAACCGTAGCCTCCGACTGAAAAGAACTATACCAGTCAACATTCATCAGGAACTCCTTTATCAGGTCAAAACGAGCTGCCTTAAAATTTCTCTTCTTCTCCTTCATGGTGTTTTGTTTACGAAGCCTGAGCCTATACTGAACCAAGGAGTGGTTTCTCGAACCCAGGGGAGGCAAGACACCTGTATTCAACACGAAATCGTTGTCACAGCAGAGCACTAAGTCTAGCATATTACCCCCACACGTCTCCGATTTAACATACTGCGACAGAGAATGAGTGCCGCACATATTCAAAAAACTCCTGGAAACAGAAGTATTGGCAGAGTAGGTGCCTTCTCATCGCACATCAGGGAAATTGAAGTCGCCGGCGGTTACGCAGGGGTAGTTAACAGACACCATATCACTAACGCTTGCGTTCAACTGCTCAGTCATCACCGCGGTACAACTCGGAGCTCTATAAACCACAATGAACCGCACAAGAACGAGCCCTACTTCCACGTCTGCACATAAAATTTCATACGAATCCGTAACCGACTCACGGAAAACAAGAACAGGTGAATAAGGCTTCCTAACGAACAAAGCAACCCCACCTCCTCTCTTGCGACTACGGTCACACCTGAGAATGTCGTAGTGAGAACTCCAGTCCCCCAGCAGAGGCACCAATTCAACTCCCGTCTTAAGCTACTTCTCCATGAGCGCGATAATGTCAGTGTTTTTGTCCTGTAAAAGCAATACAACAGAATCATTGTTTTTAGAAATAGATCGTATATTTGTTGTAAAGCATAAAGTACTACGAGAGCTGTCCCGAGGATGGCTTACGCGTTTTCCGCACTCGAAGCAGTAGCAGAAGTAGTTGGATCAGTAGCAAGTGTAGTAGTATCAGCAAATGACAAACTTGGATTGGCAATAAGCGTGCTCGAACCAACAACAAGCATATTGGGATCGTGAGGAAGCGTGCTAGTATCAGTAACAGGGGTACTGGATTGAGAAGGCTGTGAGCTAGAGAGAGCAACATTTGCTGATGAGCGACGAGCAATAGCAGCTTCTCGCCAGCGTGCCAGTTCTTCCTTTGTGAGCGAAGGCCTTATGAAGACCCCGTCGCGGGAGAAGGTTTGCAGACGAGGAGCCCTACGCAGCGTCAGGTTCTGATAATAGCTAGAGGGGAGAACAAATTTCAACAAACGGGGTCGATCAACCTGTGGCTTTTCTAGCCTATACACCATACAAGGAATACATTCAACCCTCAGATGATTCAATACATCTTCTACGACAGAGTAATCATCTTTTGTTCTCTCAATAGACCGCTTTTTAGAGGATTCAGGAACGCCCGATACAACCAGTGAGCGCAACCGCTCCTTCTCCTCGGCATCAACACTATGCCTACTGCTAACAACGTGGCTATCATGCACAACAGGGGATTTCGCAGGGCCGATGATTGAGAAAGTTTAGCATCGGCGTCCGCTAGCGCACTCTTGAGAGTTTTCAGCACCAAGAGCGGCGACTTTCTCCTGCAACTCTTGGTTCTTGTTTCGATTGCCTATCCAAACGGTAGTCTGATCTGATGCCAGAGAACTCGCTCTGTACGTGCAAAATATGGACAAAGAAAGCCTTCATATGTTCCGGGGCCTTCTTGTCCGCATCCAGTTGTTCGAGCGCCATCTCGATTCCATTCGGCGAATGTGAACATCCATCTTTGCCTTCTTTGGCCGATCGCCTCCTGGTCACTATCTGGAAAGGGATGGCGGCAGCGGCGGGCATCGTATCAGGTTCACAGGGAGGAGATAGGCCGAAATTCACCTATTACGGTGGCTTTTTAATGGTTGATGATAAAATTGCAGAACCCGCCACACGGTTCCTCACCTGTGGAGCCCAATCGAAGACGCTCGGCAACTTCCAGCAACGCTCACGTGAATAGTAGTAGCGGCACACACAAGTTGACCATCGGCTCGATACGATACCAGACCTCAAACTTGGGTAATTAAACCTGGGAAATTGAAGTTATATCCAGCGAAATGCTACGGAAGTGGCAGGTCAACGACCACAATTCTGTACCTCCATTATTCTTATGTGTCTCGAACGAACAGTTAAGCAAGGAAAAAATGGCGGATTGCCGCATGTCGCAGCTAAACATGCTGCTGCACCGTAAACTGTGTCGTTGTGGGACCTACACGGCGGATGCTCCAACATCTGATTATTTTCCAGGGATAAAACTACAGGAAAACCTCATATTTGCAATTGCAAAATGGGAAGGATATTAGAAGTGTGCCCTTTCATTATAAGTAGCTAAAACTGAATAACAGCCAGCACGCCCATTCAAAATCATCGGTTTTCATGGTGACTATTGTATTTAAATCTCTATGATCTGATAGCCACGTCCAGCAATTTGGAGCTTCTTCTAAAATCTGACTAGAACAATTCTTTCTAATCATTGCTATGTACTCGAGTTTTGCTCTGGCTTTGAAACGTCGCGAATTGTCTCTTTCCAATGACTGTTGCCCTCTGGCAGAGAAAAAGGTTGTTTTTTTTACAGAAAAAGTTGTATTGGAACTTATCTTGGATGCTATGAATCCATTTTTTTGTGGCCGTACGCTGGTCTAGATCGTTTCACGTCGAGGACGAGGCTAGCGTAAGAAAATCCAACGTCGTAGGCTGATTCAGTTTTTAACCCGATGAAAAATAAAGGTAGCGGTAGCTCGGCCTATAATTCGTTTGTGATTAGAGTCCTATTGTAGCTTATACCACAGTACCCATAATTCTTTCATCTCTCTATCGGTGGCGTGTGTTACCAAGAGGGGTGTTCTCGAGTTTTGTGATCTTGCGTCAAAACGTCTAGGAGGGCTGCGTAGTGAGTTTCTCAGAAAGGTTTTGGACCTTCCTTTTCTAAAGTTTGAGGGGTTTTTTTTTTCGAACTAAGAATACGGTATAACCCCGATTTAAAATACGCATAATAGATAATGTCTGCAGGCTATCTGGCTGTGCTTCATCCATAGCTTCTCTTTCAACTACAAAATACCTTGGAATGGAGCGGCGAGCTACCTATTTATGTGGGTCAAAATCCAGTTCATCTCGTGATTGTTCTTTTTTTAACGAATATGTGTTCAGTAGAAGGACTACCCGAATACGAAGAAATACTGAACCTACCCGGTTTGCAGAAGAGCCCTGAGTTGATGAAAAGGCTCGATGAACTCTGTATCAACCCAAAGTCGGACAAGCAGTTGCCTCAACAAACGTCATCTGGTTAGTCAGCTGTTCTGTAGGCCTAATGAGAGTTCAGTGGAAGTGTCATTAGTACAAGGTGTTCCTTGTTTCAGAGTCCATCGTCCTCCCCGAATTCAACGAAGTGTCTTATTGTGATCGCTCTTGTAGTGGGTCCCGTGTCTCACAGGCACCAATATACGGAAACGCTGTAACCGTAGATGAAGGTGTTCATACTTATATGTTACGCCTCTTTATGTATGCATACTTTAAAAAATTGTTCCAGAGTTGATACAAAGACCATCAGAAGTGCTGTTGGAGGCGCTTTCACTCGTCCTTCTTACGATGCCTCCTTCTCGCCGGAGAAAGCTACATTATTTGATACGATTCATGAATAAAATTGCTGCGAATCACTGTTTACAGCTGGATCAGCAACAGTCGAATCGCGATGCGGTCAGTTAACAGAAATTTCAAGGTCTTTTCATAGTTCTGTTTTCACCTCATTTCAAATTTCAGGTTATTAGAGGTTTATCGAAAAGCATAGTGACAATGCAAGGGTTGCCTCAGATTACGGCTTCAAAACGTGATCATCTAGTATCCATTCTGCTTGATTACGAGAAGAAAATTTTTGGAGTGCCGAAGACTTTGGTTGCTGAAGTAGATGCAGCGATTCGAGAACGCCAACGTGAAAAGGTTGGTTATCACCTCACAGCACTAGTGGTCAGCAGGAGTTTCCAATCGATTGTAACATCATCATTTTTAGCTAATGCCATCTGAACAAGGTGTCAAAAAAGTGCCGGCGGCTACAAAGAATTCTGTTCAGTTCTGCGATCAGATTAAGGTGCTGTGGTTCTCGGGGTCAAATTCCAGTCCACACTTGCGGACTACGGCGTTTTCATCATGCGACATGTGATGATCGTGCTGGGATCACTTGGTCCCGACACGATTCACCTTTCTCCCAGCGCGATTATCACGTGTCGCACGATGCAACAGCCCTAGTCCGTAATTGCGGACCGGAATTTGGCTTCGAGAACAATAGTAATTATTGAACTGCTTTTCGCCGTGTGTAAGCTGTGTCAGTTCTACATATTTAGACGTGTGAGTATGAGGAACAAAACCAGAACTTGAATCAGAATCTCCTCGAGTTGCTTGAACAGATCTGTTGCGACGAGAACTTATCAGTGAGTGAGAAACGAAGGAGATTGAAAAAGGTGGGTGTTTTGGGGTAGGTAAAACGCAATATGCAGTTTATGAAAGGATCCTCTTCTTCTTCTTTGCATCCACATCGAGGGTTTTGCCTATGTGGAGAAACTGGGCGACCAGTAGTGAATTCGTCCATAAATCCATTGTGGTCAGCGTGGTAGGTCTCTCCGGACAGTTAAATAAATGTGCGGTGTTATGGCCGATGGAAACGCAGTCCCGAAAAACATCAGATTTGCTGCTGTCAATCAGCTGACGTAGGACATGAGCATTGTAGAGTGACCGCAGTGTAGCGATGCGAGTGTACAACTAGCCTTTCTTCCGAGTTGAGTCTCGGATGTGCAGATTGGGGGCGGTACTTCTAGTATAGGATTCACCGCCGCCTTCTCAATATGACACCGTACGAACTTGGTGTGCTCCTCGCGCTAAAGGCGGAATGGTTCTTGCTGTGAGTCGTGCATAGACGGGTTTCGGTATGCAGAAGCTCGACTGGGGAACTCCTTGCACATCCGGTGGCATTGCGAAGAGCAGCATTTTGCACGCGTTGCATCGTAGTCCAGGAGGATTTTGAAACTAAATGCAGCCAAACTGGTGCGGCGTATTCTAGTGCAGGCTGAAGAATCGCCTTATACGTCGTGAGTATCGTTTTCTTGCTGCTACCTCATGAGGTACCGCCTAGGGCCCTGAGAACATTGAGTTAAGCTTTAATGACAGCCTGTTTTTGCTCGGTATTCTTATGAAACTTGAGCGAAGGATCGAGTACAAGACCGAGCAGCTTTGGAAATCAAGCAGCAGGCAAACGGCATCCATCCCACTCGACATCCGTATGAGCTCTGTGCTCGAATGGGTCCGTTGTGAGGACGGAGACTGATGACTTGGATGCGGAGATCTTTGGCATTTTGTCGTCAAAAAACCTCTTCAGCATCTTCAGGTCCTCGCTGATCTTGGTGGGGGCTACCTGTATGTCCCGGTCTCGACACATGATTGTTATGTCATCGGCGTACGCGACAATTTTGATTTCCTGTGGTGGTTCAGGCATATCTTTGAGATACAGACTGAAGAGAGCGGGTGACAAAACACCGCCCAGGGGAACTCCAGCTGCTATAGGAATACTGTTGGAGACTAGAGTATGTCAACGAATATTCGGAAAACGGCCGATTGAACGAATAATCGAATGTTCGAATAGTTCGATTATTCGTAAAAGTCAATTTTTCGAATAGTTCGTTTATTCGAATATTAGGCCGAATAAACGAATAATTCCAGAAAAATAGGGAGCAGAGTCTCCGGCACATGTCCATTTTTGCGGTCCAGAGTTGAAATATCTCCAAACAAACTGGGTGTTATCTCAGCGGTGGGGGGCAACTAAGACTGGATGCACTTTGCCCCGCCCATTTTACCGTGCCGCACTAAATTTGAGCATCATCCGGGGTTTCCCTCCACTGCCAAAATCACGATTGCAGCACGGAAAATGGGAGGGGCGTGGCCAGGTGCGATATACAGAGCCCCCCCCCGCTTTTTCAGACAAATCATCGCTCGAAGCGGTACCTGCTGCTCCCATTTCTGACGTCATCGCCCGGACAGCGTCCGAGGGCCGAACTGGCACTGCGGTCCCTGTTCGGTGCAAATAGCAGCCTCGGCCGCTGTCCGGTCGCTCGCGGGGCGACAGCAGTGAGCATTTTTAGCCAGACCGTCCCTTGGTACACCTCAATTACGGACCCAGCATGGAATTCCACTACCAATTGTAGTATTTACGCTTTCGAAAGCCTCAGCTATCCTCCGTCTTTATCCGTGTAGTATTGTGGAGAGATAGAGAGCGCTTCATGAGAAACTTCTGTCGCGTTACGGAAAACGAGTGGCCATGAATTCGGAGCGTGTGCGGCGTCATCGAAAATGACTGACGCTTCATGAGAAGCGTGCTACACGTCATGGAAAATGGGTCCCGCATTATTAGAAGCGTGCTCCGTATCATGGAAGCTGAGTCACGCTTCATGAAAAGCGTGCGCCGCGTCATGGAAAATGAGTCGCGCATCATTAGAAGAGTGCGCGCGTCATGGAGAATGACTAGCGCCCCATAGGCAGCGTAATGGCCATGCGGAGCGTTTTTTGCCCATCTCGATCAATCGCATAATTCGGAAGTTTTATTCTCGCCCACACAAATTTTGAGAAAGACATTTTTCGATAGAACCTAACAGAAGAAGGGGGGGGGGGAATAAGGAAACAGGATAGGAAGAAAATGAGGGAAGAAGAAAGAGGGCAAATGAGAGAAGCAGAAACGAGTAAATAGACGAAATGAAGCCATCGGTGAAGCTACGCTCATTCGCCCGAAGAGCCAACGCAGTGCCAATTGGGACCGAAGATTGCTCCGAGAGGGACTGCTGTCACCCGGAGAACGGCTGCTGTTGCTCGAGTAGATGACTAATTTCCGCTCGGAGCGGAGAGTCAGCGTCGCTCTCCGGTCCCGCTTCGAGCGTTGGTTTGTCTGAGTAGATGGCACCCGAAACTGGTAAGAAATTTGGATATTGTTGGTAGATATTTGAGCAAATCCAGAGACTTTGATCGTATTCTTTAACAACTACTCATAGACAGTGATAAATGTTGGTTTGAATACCCTTATGATATAATATGAAATGTCTTTTTCGTGGAAGTACATTGGCATAGCTTTGATCAATATAATACCATACAATAAAAGTCAAGAAATTTGCTAGCGCCGCGAACGGGGGTTGGATTACGCGTACTCGGTCCGTACTTCTAATCCGAATACTCGTGATTTTGGCAGGATTATTCGAATAATTCGATTATTCGAAAAAGTCGAATTTTCGAGTAATTCGATTATTCGAAAAGTCAAATTTTCGAATAATTCGTCCATTCGATTATTCGAAAAGTCAAATTTTTGAATAACTCGTTTATACGAATATTCAGAGAAATCCTTCGAATAATTCGTTTATTCGAATTTTTGGAGAAGTCTATTTTTCGAATAATTCGTTTATTCGAATAATCGGAGAAGTCAATTTTTCGAATAATTCGTTTATTCGAATATTCGAAAAAAAATTTCCGCTTGATATCACGTCGGCATGGGTTCGGAAGAGACTTTGCGTTCACTGTTGCAGGTTGGCGCAAACTCGGTGCCCTATGCTATAACATAGGTGCACCGAGCTTGCGCCAACCTCCTATGGGGAGCGCAAAGTCTCTTCAGGATCCACGCCGATGTTACTCTTTTGGAGACATGGTTCTGGAGCATGACTAGTGCTCGCCGACCTTTGATAAAGGCCGATATCCATCGTTTCTGCCACGGTGGTGTTGATGACTCCAACAAATTTCTTGACAGGACTCCATGGATCACCGTATCGAAAGCCTTGGTGAGATCCAAAGCGATCTTTTGTTTCTTAGCGTTGAACCTGTCGATTGCATAGCTAGTGATTTCTAGCAACGCTGTAGTTGTAGAATGCAGCCTTCCAAACTCGTTTTGAAACAATTGTTTCTCGTTGTGCTCTGCTAAATTCTCCACAATGAGCTTTTCGGCTACCTTAGCGAGAGGTGACATCAAACTAGTGGGGCGATATTCCTTTTCTGACGACTGTAGTTTGCCTGGCTTGGGCAACGGGACGACGTTGGCTGTCTTCCAGTTTTGCGGAACAGTGCAGGAGCTGAAAAAAGTGTTAGTCATATCAACGACGAGGATCTCAGTCAGGAGCTTCTTAAGTACAGCAGGACAAATGCCGTCCGGACCGACAGCTTTGGAGTCCCGCAGGTCCTTTATTATCTTCTCTAATTTCGCCACAGTGTACGCTTCGGCCGTGCTCATGAGCGGGACGCGGCACAGCTCTCTGATTGTCACTCTATTCTGCGGACCTCGCCGTGTACTCGTAACAAAGAAGGTTTTCCCAAGAGAGTGGGCGGGTTCCTTTCCTGACTTGAAAACGTTATTACCAAACTCAATGGTAGAGACGGTGGCTGGCGAGCTCTTTCCCGATAGTTTTCGAAGCACCTTCCAAGTAGCTCCACTGTCCGCCTTGAAATCCAACTGTCCCGTGAACTTTTCCCATTCTTCTTTCTTGTGCCTGTCCAGATCTTTTCTGATCTCGTAATCGAGTTGAGCAACGACAGGGTCTAGATGGTCGGCTGCTCTCCTGGCATCTTTAGTCCTGATCTTTTGGAAAATTTCTCTGGTGACGTTTGGAGAGAACGTCTTAACGCGGCCAACAGGAATAGCCGCCTTCATGGCCCTGCGTATTGCATCAGACGAGTGGTGCTCCTTTTGGTGCACATTTCCATTCCACGGGTAATCGGCGGCTAGGCGTAGTGCAACCTCACTGGACAGACACCAGTCTGCTTGGCCCAAATTGAGATAAGAATGTTGTCGAACACTAGAATAAGGAGCGAGAGAATTTGAGAGATCAATGTGAACAAAGACGGGAACATGATCACTAGACAATAATGTGCAAGGAGGCCATGAGCAAGCGTGGGAAAGGTTGGAAGAGACAAGAGATATGTCTAGAAGATCGGCCGTTGGCAGGGAGACGAGTGGGATGATCATCGTTTAGTATGACCAGGTCGCACTCCTCCGCCCATTCTTCGACGTCATCTCTTCTAGTATGAGAGCCAGCCTAAGTGGAATAGAATCATAGGATGAGGGCATGGGATGGTAGGGGGAATATAGATGTTGAAAAGATAAAGGGGAGTTTCAAGGGGGAGATGGACCGAAGGTACTCAAGAGTACCGTCCGTGGGAGTGTTAGGTATGAGGTGCGAGGGAAGAGTAGATAATATGAAAGTGGAAACTCTTCCGCCAAATGTTGACCTTGGAGCATGGTAAGAAGTATAGCGTGGGATATTGGGATGAGGATAGGTAGGGGATGGAGTGAGCTTGGCTTCTTGAACCATGATCACGTCTGGATGGTAAGTACGTGCAAAGAGAGAGAGAGAGAGAGAGAGCTCAGAAAGCTTGGCACGAAGGCTGTTGAGATTTATATGTACGATGGAAAGGGGGCGATTTAAGTCTGAGGAATCAGAAGTGGTAGGTGAGGAGCAAAAACACATCGAAAAGAAGAGTTATGATGTCTCACAGAGCTGAGACCCGAACGGGAGAGATGCGCCCACCTTTGGCGTCAGAAGCACTGGACGCTTGTGTTCCTCCATGTGGTATCCATGCCGCACGTGGCGCATGGGTACTTCTGAGCGGGTCCAGGACTCCCCTCCACGCCGGCCCTTAGCAGGAGAATCCGAAGGAGAGCCGCGGCTGGCCAGCACCTCTCCCATGACAAAATCTCTCTTCGTGGAGGGGGTGACGTCGGTTTGCGCGGAGGTGATCTTCTTTCCTCCACACTGCCACGGCATGAACGTACGACATCTCGGCAGCCATGAAAGGATGAAAATGAACGTTCTGAATTTCGACAAGAAAAGACTCTCTGCTGCATTAGACTAATAACCATTCACGACCACGTGTCCCACCGGTGGGCACATTTTTCAATAATCGATTTTCCGCCGCAAGTAGGAATCTCCAAACCTACATATGATCAAAGCATTGACGTACCCTAGACTTGAATACAAACCTCGTGGTCCGCCGGTAGGCCAAACGCAAAAGCGGATTTGGACCTTTTCAGAAATACCGTTAGTTGTGGTGAAACAGAAAGCGCCTATGGGGTCATTTCAGAAGCACCTTATAATTAATTTCTGGTTCTGTCGCTACTTTTAATGTTCAAAAAAAGAAATATACGGTTTGAAACTTGTTTACTCTTCTCAAAACGTTGCAACATAGTTCACCGTGTTGCGGTCTCAAAGTATTGTTCTTCTAAAACGAGAGGGTGTTGGGAGCTCAAACTGTGACAATGTTCCTTTAGCTTCACTAGCTACAATATGGAGGGAAAAGAGAAAAAGCAATCACCCGTGGAGAGCTATTCAAGCTGGCGTGACCCACCGGTGGGACACGGTGTGTGGTGACGCAATATTGCATACAGTCGTGAATGGGATAATATTCATTAGTCAGGTTTGTATGTTATAAGGATCAGTGTTGAGATGAATTATGCATTCCTTTCAGTTCAAGAAGACGTACCCTGCAGTCTATTCACAGAGGTTCCCGTCGCCTGAACTTACACAACCGAATAAAAAGAGGGAGAATGGATTATTTTCAAAACTGTTCGGTCGTTGACCTTTCTGAGGTCTCAGATCTCTCGCTAGGTCCTTATCCCGTTCTTCTCCATGGGTTTGAAATGTGCTATGCATGAAAAATGTTTACTTGCCACTTTAATTTATGTTGAACTATTAGCTGTCTTAGCTAATCACGTGTAAATAATCTATGTGCTAATCGATTTTAAATCTACTTATTGACTCGAAGAAAGAAATTTATATGATAGAGATTACGTTGAGCATACACATGCATATCTTTCAAATATCTAATTAACTTTCACTCATCCATATGTGCATTTGTGATTGAGTCTATTTATAATGTTGTATATGTTGTAGTGCTAATTGTATATAAACGTTAAAGCATTTAATACAGAACTTTGGTGCAGTTGGATCAAAAGAGTTCAACGAGTATGTTGTGAGCAGTAACTGAGAGATCTATGAGGGAAGTCTGTGTAAAGATTTGATAGTAGATATCGGTCAGTACTAAACTTCTGACCGAATTATATTATTCGAAAAATATTCTAATGATTTTTAGAATTTCGAATCATTCAAAATTCGAAAATTTTGGTTTTCGAATAATATTCGAAATTCGAATAATTTGAAGGGCATATTCGAAATTTGAATTATCGACGTGCTTAATCATCATGTCATTAGTAGCTCTTTTTTAATGATCAACCTTTGAAAGCACGCTCTGTTAAAGCACCATCTTGGCCTATCCACCCCACGACCGATTTGGGGTTCTCGTTGGATCGATATTGCGTCACCGTACAAGGTGCTCCATCGGTGCGATAGGCTGGCTTGAACGGCCAGCCAACACAATCAGTTTTTCTCTCATTTTCGTATTTATTATGTAGCTGTCAGGCAGATATGGACAGCGCTAGCTAGGGTTTTAGCTTCCAAAACCCTTCCGTTCCAGAGAAAGAGTTACTTGAAATACAGACGGGAGCGATCGAGCTCACTAATCTACAATGACTTCTTTAGAAACATTAGCTTGGAATGGTCTTTGCGGCTGGAGAGGCTTGGTTGGGCTCAGGCCTTGTGAATTACGATTTGCGAATTACGATGGATTTGAAAATTTACGAAATTACAAAATTCAGTTACGCTCGTGCTTGGCGTGGCACGATCGATATTATAGGATCGCGCTACGCCGCGCCTCTCGGCGACGGGAGTATAAACGTCGCCTAAGGTCAATGGTATAAATTGTCGCTGCCATGAGCGACAGTCATGGCATTTAGCACAAATGCGGGGCCAGCATCGGAGCAATGGCACTGGCCGTCATAGGAACAGTTGTCGCGTGTCCGTCGCGGCGTGTTGTGGAGAACTGACATACTGCGAATGTGTCTATGCCTGTCGTTGCCACTCTCGCTGTCGCTGTGGAATAGCGGTATAGAGCTTCGGGGGACCGATCGGCTCCTAACATTAAAACATGCCTGTCGAAGTGACAGAACATGTTTACCTGCAATTACCTGTCTGAACACGTTTGATCCGTACATATGATTTGTTTAGAGACAGAGCGGTTCCCCGAAGCTCCGTACTCGCACTCTTCGCTGTGCAGCGCACTGCGACAGCGACAGAATTGAAGGGCGGGAGGCGGTGCTGTCGCTGTGCAGAGCGACGCGACCTCGTGTCGCAAAACTACACCATTGGCTTAACGCCCTTTTCATACCTTTGCTGCCGCGTCAAATGCCGCTCTTAAGGAAAATAATAAAACGCGGTTTTGGCGGAGTAAAGTTCTCGATCGTTATTACCGCTATAGCGGCGTTCGCTGCGCTTTACTTTCTCGTTACCAGTTCCGATCGCGAATCGATTTCGCCAGCATTGTCATATGGAAAGAAGCTAGTTGCCAACTTCCGGCTCCTTTTCTAGTAATCCGAAACACTGGCAGCATTGTAGCTCAAAGGCGGCATTTTTCGCGGCGGCAAAACGGCAAAAGTGTGTAAGGTTTTCAAGCTCACGTGTTCAGCTCTGCTCCCCCCCCCCACACCTGAAGTCGTGCAAGCTCGGCGGTAGCCAATTTGCCTAGGCCGTGCCGGGGCGGAGCAGGAGGTCTTGGGGGCGGCCCTACGGTCTCGGCGCTTGGGTGTGATAAGGCACTTTCCCAGAACGGGATAGTGGTGGTCAAGTCTCGTCTGAAGCCAAGCGTATGGGGCTAAATGTTCGTGACGCGCTTGCGGAGGCTATGAATACTCCAGCGGCGACGCTATGGCGGAGCGGATTAAAATGGGCCCTAACTTTGCCGAGCAAGCAAAATCTGTACACGCGATCACTATCATATGCAGTAGCAGAAGATAGCACTAAAATCAATAATTATCAACCAAAATGAAGTTGAAGACGGATTAATAATGAAAATCAGGCGTCAGACTAATAATACATCAACGCCACGCCCGCGCGTGCCGTATGAATAGCGCCTAACAGTGTGGTAGGCTCTCTTAACCAGTTTCGACACAATCCAACTCCAGGGACAGATTCTGTAGCCATCCTGGTTGACAGTGGTTTGAGATTAAAAGTGTAACCGATGAATATCTCTACAAAGTGATAGTCACAGTAAATGACAGCTATTCATAATTTTCGAAATCAAAGCTGTAATTCAGAGAAATCGAGAAAATTTATCCGAAAAATAGAAAAAATTATTCGAAAACTCGAAAAAAATTATTCAAAGATTCGAGAAAATTATTCGAAAATTTGAAGATTTTGATTTTCGAATATACACGAAAAATTGAATTCCGAAAAATCAGTTTTTCGAATATATTTGAAAATTCGAAAAATACCATTTTCGATTTCATTCGAAAATTTTAAATTCGATAGATTTGGTTTTCGAATATATTCGAAAATTTGAAATTCGAAAAAAATTATTTTTGAATGTATTCGGAAAATTCGAAAATTTTTACAGTTTCGCCCAAGATAGTCAGGACCTACACACTTGTGGCTGATTTACGCTAGAGCACTCTCGTTCGAGAACGGTTCGCAGCGGGGGGAAAGTTGAGCGCAAAACGCGACTTGACGATTTCCGGAAGGCTAGGATAGATGTATGGCTCAATTTTTTCGCACAGGGGTTATAACACGAATGAGATAACCGTTTATCGATTTCTGAATGACTACGTTAAATTACTGTGGGTATACGGTAGTTCGGTCAAAGTCTCAGATTTGGCTCAGAATTTCAAGCAGGGTTTAGCGGGGCGTTGCTTAATTTTTCAAACATGAATTGGCCCTCCCCCTTCCCCACCATCAAAATTGTTTTTCCAGAATCCTAAATTTTTGCGATCTCCCCTGAAGCGCGATTTCAGTTTATATTTGACTACTAAAATTTCAGAGAAAATTCGTTCAGTAGTCAGATTTCGCCTGAAAAACCCTGATTTCTATGCGGGGTTGTTCGGGGTGTTGAGTACGAATTTAACGTGCATTTGTCAAATTTCGAAATTCTAGGATAGGTCTTGCCCTCATAAATGGCAAGATACCTACCGTCACCCTCTGGGGTGCGTTCCAAGAACGTTCCCACGACACCGTGGGAGGAAAAACAATCTTTCCATGGACAACTTTGCTTTCCTTGGATGCGAATTATAACTGAAAATTGCTCCCACGTGGCCGTGGCCACGTTTCCATGGACGCGTTTTGCCATGGGAATGTTCTTGGAACGCACCCCAGTAAACCTCATAATTTCGACATATTCCACAGCTCCACTATGAGGCTCAAGATATACTGACAAAGTTTTTCGTTTTCGAAGATGCGTTTACCGCCCTAAACACTTCCCTAGTTAGAACGAACATTGTCACTGTTTCAGAATTCGTCCGTTTTTTCAAATGAAGTGTACCAATTCTCATGACAATAAAGTTTTGACTCTGTGGAAAAGTGGCTCCATATTGTCTCGTACTTTTCAACACTGCTTATCAGACCAGGACATTTAAAGGCATCGTACACGATGAAAACCGAATTCCAGCTTTTGCGTTCAGTCGGACTAGTGGGTCATAATAATGTCGCTCAGAAAGTTTGGAGTTTCAAAATCGCCTCTGAATGGAGATTCGCTTACCTCAAAAAGGCTTCCTGGGTTTTGGGGGCCGGCCTTGGGGTCGATACGTTGTTACAAGGAACGAAACTCCGTTGTCGCTGCCGGCGATCGTGCGTTGACGCGTCGTAGGGCGCAATTCACACGCCTCTCGATTTCACGCTCGGCATCGATCGAAAGCAGCTGACAGCAATGGACGCAGCATGTTGGTAACCCTTTTTAATTTCGTTCAAAAAAAAGATCGGTCGTCTGAATGGCGTCCTTGGTGAATTGCTTCCAACGCTGCGCCAACGAACGAATCGTAAAAGTGTTCCTTGTGTTATTCGCGCAACTACCCCAAATTGGTTTCGGCGGGAACTTCAAATTTGTATTGAGCTTTCCTGAAACGGGTTTTTCCTGAAAAGTTGACGTTTTTGAGGGGGCATTTTGCAACCTTCAGTCACTATAGGCATATAGCAACTCTAAAAACTCAAAAACCCTAGTATGGTTTTCATCGTGTAAGATGCCTTTAAGGTGTCCGGAAAGTTGAAAATGACTGGTCAGGTGACCGTGATTGTCAAAACTTTATAGAATGTGTGTTCGAATAGACCCAAAAAAGGGATCTGAACATTTGCTAACAATCAAAAGATGTATTTTCGTAGACTGTGTTTCATGTCAAAGAAAATCGTTCCATGTACATGTAGATAGTTCCACGATAGCCGTCCATTAGAAGATTCACGCTAAGCTGGGCCTAGCTAATCGCACCATTTGGTCATTGAATGAGGAAGATGCTGTTTTTATGGTTGATGTTGTTGTTGTCCGTCTTCCAGCAGCATAGTCACGAATCCTGGTACCAACTTCTAATATGTGGGAGGCCATCGGACCAAGTGGCTACAATCTCCTCCTTTGTAGGATCCCTTGCAAGGTTTCTTATTGACCCTCTTTTTATTTTCGTTTTTGAAAACATTTGTCCTCATTTATTTGTTCACTCTTATTAATAAATGAAAGTGACAGAATATAGGGTGCTTTCGGAGGTTTACGGAAGAGATCTTCAATCGTGTGGCCCGAAGCGCAACCAAAAACCACCGCCCGCGCATCCTGCAATGACAACCGCATTCACCTTAGAGGCACAGTCCAACCCTAGAATCATTTTTTCTGTTTTTCTGTCTATCTTGAAAACAGTCCCACGCTGATTCCTACCATGCCTTTGGAATCGTACAAGACCCCTTTGGAGCATGGTTATGGCCCCTCAAAAACTGAGCTACGGAAGCATGGTGGACGAGTTCTCCGAGTCTTGTAACTTCCGTCATTTGCAACCCATGTATGCGAGCCGACCTGAATAAAGAGAGAGGCTGACCCCGAAGGGGCTTCCTCCTATATCTCCCTTATTCTTGCGAATCAAGAGCTCGCACTTGGCAGGTGTTATTTGGCTTGGGTATACTCCACAATTATGTGGAAATCTCAAATTTCGTTCCTGAGGAAGGACTGTGCCTTTAACCCATTCACGACCACGTGTCCCACCTGTGGGACACGCGTTGACTACCACTTCAGACCGCGTGTCCCACCGGTGGGAAACCATTTCAAAAATCGATTTTACCGCCACAAGAAACTACTTTCGAACCTACATATGATCAATGTCTTGACCTACCCAATACCTAAATTCAAATGCAACAACATATCTAGACCTTTTTAAAGTCAGGTGCGCGGAAGAAAAGTGGAAAACGGCTGTAAAGCAACTTTAGAAGCACCTTATGATTTCTTTTTCCTTCTATTGCTAACTTTCAGATTGCTAAGTAGAAGCCTATCGTTTGAAACTCGTTTTCTTTCCTGGAAGCGTTGCAGCTCAGTTGACCCCGTTTTGGTTTTGAGTAATTGTTTCTCGATAACGAAAGCGTCTAAGAAGCTCAAACTCTGATACTGTCCGATCATCGTTGCTAGCTACAATATAGACACAAAAAAGCGAAAACAATTACCCGTGCGATGCTATTCAAGCCAGCGTGTCCCACCGGTGGGACACGTTATACGGTTACGAAATATTGCACGCGGTCCGAATGTGCAGCCACCCAAAATTAGGCATGGTCGGGAATGGGTTAAAGGCAGCAGAAACGCTCAAAAATGGTATAGAATTTTTGACATAAATCAAAGGTTTGTGAGCTGCAATAGATTGGAAAACGATTAACAACATATCTAGACCTTTTTTAAAGTCAGGTGCGCGGAAAATTTTGACATAAATCAAAGGTTTGGAGCCGGTTGTATCGGGAACTGACGAAAAAACGAACGAAAACTGAGCGCAAATAGAGGGATAACGGTTATTTCATTATCGGGTGAAAGTGGACGAGTTTCACCGCGCACTGTTGAAGCAGCGAATATTAGCAACAAAACGGTTGCGATGGAGAAGCCGATATACTCATAGAGCGTGTACTGGAACGTTCACATCGTTGGAAGCATCAAAAACCAGCCAAAGTGACCGTATTACTACTATCAATCCGAGCGAATATTAGCAACAAAACGGTTGCGATGGAGAAGCCGATATACTCATAGAGCGTGTACTGGAACGTTCACATCGTTGGAAGCATCAAACCAGCCAAAGTGACCGTATTACTACTATCAATCTGGACGAGTTTGCATTTTGGGGCGGGGATGACGAAGCTGGGGGGCGGGGTTGCAGAAATTTTTAGATTTGGATTGCTGAAATTTAGTAGTTTAAACTTGTTTTTGACGCCTCCTTCGGCGTGAGCGTTCTACTAGGGGCCATACAACCCTAGTAGCGTAATTATCTCAACAACTTTTTTGAGCGTGTGTGCTGCCTTTAAAGGCACTGTTCAACCTCAGAATCGAATTCTCGTTTTGTGCTCAACTTGGAGAGGATTTCACCCTGATCACGACGGTGTCTTCAGAACAGGGTACGGTACGAGGTACGGACAAGGCCAAGTACATTCAGACCCCCCCTTACATTACCAAAACTTAAGCAATTTTTTCAGTCCCCCCCCCCCCTCGAAGAAGCGTTATTTGGTCAGTTTTTTTGTTGTAAAATTTGAAGAAGAGTACAGTGCGTTTGGAAATGATAGGGACACCTCTAAAAAATGAGATTTTCAAAAAATTTCTGGGAATGGTGATGAATGTTGATCAATGAATTCAGCGTGATAAAAAACCTCTGCTCGCAACTTCCTTGAAACCGTGCCTAATTTCATAAGATTTTGCCTTTACATTTAGGGAATTTCACCATTTGGAAATGATAGGGACACCCTGCAAAAAAATGGAATTTCTCACTTCGAACGAAATTTCCCGCTACAAGTTCACTACATGAACGCAACACGAGGACACCCAACATCTTTATTCCAATCATGGGCCGTGGTACATCGCTTACTGTTTCTGAACAAGCCCAAATACGTGCCCTCAACGCTGCCGAACCGAGCCAAAGTCGAATTGCCTCCTAGCTCGGACGTTCCCCCAACTGCGTCAGCCAGTTCCTACGAGATCCAGACTCCTACGGCTTGGCGAAGAGTCCTGAACGCCCAAGAAAGGTCAGCGGCAGGGATGCACGGAGAATAAGCCGACTCTGTTCAAACAGTAGTCTGTCTCTCAACCAAGTGAGGGCTCAGTTGTCGCTCAATGTGTCGCAGACTACTGTTTGGAGCGTCGTAAACGCAGACGAAAACATCGTCCGCCAAGTGATGAAGAAGGCTCCATCACTCTCAGAAGCCCATAAAGTAGCTCGACTCCGGTTTGCAAAGAACAACAAGGCAACAGACTGGTCAGAGGTATGAGATTCTCTAAAAACCCGATAAAATTTAAAAATAAAGGCGACATGTTCCAGGTAATTTTCTCGGACGAAAAGAAGTTTAACCTTGATGGACCTGACGGTGCTCGATGCTACTGGAGAGATCTTCGCAAGGATCCGATGGTATTTAGTCGAAGAAATTTCAGAGGCGGTTCGCTGATATGTTGGGGAGCATTCTGCAGCGAAGGCGTTTTGGAAATCGCCTTCACTTCGTGTCGGATGGATTCGGAGGAGTAACAAGAAACATTTCGTGTGCATCTTCTGCCGTTCTTCACTGGAAACAGGCGTCAACGCTACATTTTCCAGCAAGATAACGCTGCGGTCCATGTCTCCAGATCCACAAAGGCGTGGCTTCAACAAAACCGAGTTCGCGTGATGGAATGGCCCGCGTGTAGTCCTGACTGCAACCCGATAAAGAATATCTGGGAGCATAATTGTGCGCGAGATTTACGCGAATAACAAGCAGTATGGGACCGTAGACGAGCTAAAGGCCGCTGTACTCGAAGCATGGAGAAATTTGGATAAAAATGTGATAATCCAATTCTGATCAGCTTCACTATGCCGAATAGAATTTTTGAATTAATTTCCAACTCTGGAGGTGCGATATCATATTAGATTTCAAGTATGTGTATGTTTTGTTAATTCCTTGTTTGATAATTTTTGTTTTTTAACAGTGTCCCTATCATTTCCGAACGGCGAATAATGTGACAATTTAAAATAAAATATTACAATATTATGCTATTGTTATAGAAACAAGTGAACAGAGGTTATTTACCTTGTTGAATTCATTTATGAGCATTACTGAACGCCGCACTCAGTTTAAACATAAAGACTGTGGTTTTCAGGGGTGTCCCTATAATTTCTGAATGCACTGTAGTGTGATCGAATGTTTCGTAAAAACGGAATGTAAACAGTGTATACTCCCATTCGGTATTGCCCGCTTGGTGTCCCGGTGGAGCTCAGACCCCCCCTTGAAATCCACGCAGCTCAGTCCCCAAAGAATATCTACACCCCGCGCTGTACCCTGCTCTAGAATCGCTCAGAACTCACTACGAACGGAGTTATGGCTCCTCAAACATTTTGAATTTGAACGGCGAGAAGTTCGCGGACGATTTGTCTCGAGCCTGTTCTTTTTCTCGTTATTCGCAGACATCGTTCTGTCCGCAATATAAAACCAGACCGAAAAGAAAGGGAAGATTATACGTTTTGAATAAAATCAATCGATCTTCTCTTCGCTATTGAAACGGAAGCTTGTCGGTGAGACTAACCAATTTTTTCTTCCATGCGCTTAGGTAAGTTGAAACCTATCTCTGAGCATGGAGTGTGCAACTTGGATATGACTTTCGAGATTTTTTGCTCAACTGGGAGAGAATTTCACTCTGATCACAATGATGCGTTCAGAATTGCACAACACCCACTACGGACGGAGTTGGGGCCTTCGAAAATTGTGAGTTTGAAGAGCGAGAATTTCGTGGACGAGTTGTCTCTAGCCACTTTTTTCTCTCTTTATTCGCAGCCATCGTTCTGAAGCAGGCCACAATGTAAAGCTGGACTAACGACAAAGGGAAGAGCATAGATTATGAATTAAATCCATCGCGCTTTTCGTCCTTATTGAGGTCGAAAACTCGCGGTAGGCGTTACCCAATTTTGCTTTTCTAGCGGCGTGGTTGACTTTTTCTTCGCTTTTTCACTCCTATTGGAGCGAATTGAAAATTCGCGCCTCTCAGTGCTGCTGTACACCGCCGCCGGACTATAATATCAAAAATTACGCTTGAGATTAGACTGCGCCTTTAAATTCGGCATACAACATCAATTCTGCAAAGAACCTAGTGGCGCGGAGCCGGTTGCGCGCCGGGCCGGCTAGTGTGTGAGATAATGTCGAAAAGGATCTTGATATCGGACTGTGCCTCCACAAGTAGAGGTCCAATCAAGTTGAGCCTGTTGTCATTCAACAACTGTCTGTCCAAGTTGCAGCTTGTACGCTGAAGCCTCTTTCATAGTTTGCCGGCCGACGTCGGACGACTCGTTATCATGTTTGATAAGTCAAGATAGATAAGATGGATAGGATAGGGTAGATAGATATTACGCATTCGATAACGAATCGTCCGACGTCGGTCGGGCAAGTGTGAAAGAGGCTTAAAGGCAAGGTCCGGTCAAATTTTGACACTACCGAAATTTGGGTTAAATAGATTGGCCTGGCCTAGCTGAACGTCGTCTGAACGTTTCACGAACTCTCAGTCCTTAGTTCTGGAGAAAACAGCCTCAAAGTCAGGGATTACGGTATTCACAGCATGATAATCATGGCTGGAATGACCGATATTTACACTGCAGTTTTGAAGAATGCGCGGACGACCGCTAAAATATGGACGATAGCCAAACTGCTAACTTTTCTGGATCATCGGCTGACGGAAGTGGCTGGAAAAACTTGAAGAAGACCGGTTTTTACGCAGTTTTCGCATGTTCCTTGGAACTACCTGTAGCAAGAACACCGATTTAGCGGGAAATCTCAAAATCGAAATTCTGCCCGGACCCTGCCTTTAAGGGATTATGACGGCCAGTACCTCCAATCGCTCTCTCCTTATTCATGCCCTAAGGCCATTGTTATACCAAAATTTTGCGACCGCGACAGGTCGTGACATCTGTTACGATTCGTGCCAGGATCAGGCCTACCCAGTGCGAATTTCTTGTCGCAGGAACAGTTTGCAGCACCTGTCGCGGTCGCTGGTTCGAAGAGGGATGTTATGCTAGAAATGTGAAAATCGTGCGTGCGGTAATCGGTTGCTGTCGCGGCTGGCCGTCCCAGTCAGGGGTGTGCGAAAAATTTTCGGAACTAAAAGAAATTTTCTTCGGTCAAACATTTGTAGAACCCCTCACTGTAGAAGGCAATAAGATACGTTGCAAAAATACATTTTTCAATTTTTTGTTTTTTCGGTTTTTTTCGGGAAATTAATTGCGAAAAAACCAAAAAAAATTGAAAAATGGTCACACTCTAAATGACATATCTTCGCCGGAATTGTTGGCCTCAGAACGAGAATCGTCATTTTTCGATTTCGAGTTTTCGAAATTTTTTCGCACATCCCTGGTCGCAGTGCAGTGCGCTGTGACGGGTGCTTGCGACAGCGACCCAGCCTAATCCTTTATGGCCGGGATTATACTACTGTCGCGGCAATGTGTGAAAAAAAGCAGTATCGATCAATGGCCACGATACTGCGCTTCTGACAATGAGGGAATCGATTGTTTTGACGAGCAAAACAGCACCCCGCTGAGTGTAATGAGATGGTGTCTTCATCGGAGATTGATTGAAACCCTTGTTTCCAACCACATTCCGGAAATATTCAGCAAATATGCACATCGCCGCGATGGCATTGGCGCCGCTCTCCATTGGGCAACGTTGCAATAAAATCGCGGCGATATGTGTGTTTGCGGAATATTGCGGCAGGGCGAATGAAAACTGAGGTGCCGATCATTTTCAGATCAATATTCCATCCCATTCAGCTTCACCGACTGCCTTTGTGCCTATGAAAACAATCGTTTCTCTCCAAAGCGCAGTATCGCCGCAATTGATCGATACCGCTTTTTTTCACGCAACGCCGCGACGGAAGTATGGTCCCGGCCTATCGTGCCGGAAGTTTCTTGGCCCTGAGCGACAGCGACAGTTGCCTTTCAGGCTTAGTGCATACTTCCCGCGACGCGCGACAGCGACAGTGCATAATAGCAACAACGACTTTGGTCGATTCATATGACAAACACTATGTCGCGTCGCCCGTCGCGCGAAGTATGCACTAAGCGACGTCGCAGTGTTCTGCGACCACGACAGGACTTTCGTGGGTTATAAGCCGAATAAATAAAGGGCGACACCGTCGAAAAAAGACGTTCGCCGTATAGCGGGCTGCAAGGAGTTCCGTTAGATCGAAGAGGGCGAACCGACAAATATTCGGTAATCTATCCTTAAATGATGGGTTTAGGCAAAACACTCTCCGAAGAAAATGAGCCAAATTTATTGAAATGTCTGTGAAAATATGTGTGAGTAATTTCCAGTGAGCAACACTACGGAACGACACGTCTCATTGAGCTGCACGGGCATAAAGCAGTTGCCTCTGGCTTCTTCGAACTCCATCGAGACTTTCATAATTCGCCAGTAGAGATCGGATCCTATTCTAAATAGACATTCTCAGTTTACATTGAAAATATGTAAGCGCAGGTGAGAATTTCCTCTTATGAAAGCCTTGTACGGTTCGTACCATTACGTCGGCTACTTCAGAAAGTCTTGAAGCTTGTCAGACCCATTGGATCACTCCTGGGGCCGAACTCATCATTGAAACTTGTCGCTGTTAGGCTGTGTTGGGGTGTGCTTCTAGTCTGCATCCTTCTGAGCAATAGGCTTGCTTTCGGTTAGCAGAAAACTCAATGAGCGATTCGGCCACTGAGTCCTCAACCTAATGCGCCTTCCCACAGTCTCTTTACCACGAGTTTTGTCGGAACGTTCGTGGTAAAAAGGACTCCGAGAAGTATACGAACTGAGAGTCGGGTGAACATAACTCACCCCATCCGGTCAAACATCGCTCCGTACTTCATATGATTGAGAGTTTCTCGGGCGATGTAGTCTCGCCTCTGCACAACATTGATGATGGATACGAAAAGAGTTCCCGACGACTGCGTGGATAATCCCGCTCTAGATATTACACCGTCCTAAATATACATAGCATTGGAGCACACAAATACTTGGGAGCCTGCGAACCCAAATAGGAGGCTACCGTAACTTTTTCTTGAAATGATCATATAAGTTACTCAAAATTGTGACGCAATCCGAGGAAAAAGATAGAGGAGTGGCGTACCGCTTTCCCATTCCTCCATGCGAGCCTTCGCCCCATAAGTTTCGCCATTACGTATAAATGCCATTCCATAGCCTAACAAAAGCTTCTTTCGTCTTTAGAGTGCAGGAAAGTTACTGCTTACGGAGTAGTCCTCTTGAACATAACTGGATACGTGGGTATGGGCTGCAAGTCACCGCCACTTGGGTTTGAGCATTAGAGCGAGCAGTTTGATTGTTCATTCCTAAGATCCAATCACACGGGATCTATGATCGCCTGGGCGATTTTAGTCTGATGACTAACTGGGCAGCGTATACGGGGGTCGAGAGGCAGAGCGCAGAAAATTGTAACAAAATGCTCAGTTCCGATGACATCGTTTGAAGCCTCGTACAGGTGGGTAAGGCTTTCTTTCCACCTCATAAAACACCGTAAAAAATTTTGCGGGCCGTAAGGAATTGTGCGTGGAACGCGTGTGGGGCAACGGAAGCGATGCGCAAAACCCAGTTTCTCGCGTCCAGCTTGCCGAAAATCAGCGGCCTGTCCAAAACGGATCCCAGAGGTCGGTCGAGCTCGAGAAGGTTGCGTGCAGTATCTGTTGGGTGACGGGAGCGCTCCATGGAATTTTGTGGGAATGTGCTGGGCTCTGAGTTTCATACGTCCAACTTTCCAAAAATCGGGTGGCGAGAACGAAAAGGCTCATTGAACGAGGTTTCCACGCTGAATCTCGATCTCGAGGTTTTAGTGTGAAACACTAGGTTGGCAGATGCTGGAGGGTATGGGGTCGAAGAAAGTGGCAAAAACGGGCCAGAAATCGATGAAAAAGGCGTCGAAAGTTATCCCAGTGCGCCTACCTATCCCGGTGCGCCTACCTATTCGGACGAGCTTGTGGCTCAGCGCACATTATGATGGCGAATTGCCAAGCAACTATGCCGCGTCCAGCCTTATAAATTCGCGCAGATTTCGCGATCAGCGCGCGCTTGCGGAAACCAGCAGGGCCCATGATTCTCGTCTACGCCCTGAACATAGAAACCGTTCTTTTAGCTTATTCTGAACGTTTTCCCTGGGTATTTCTTCACTACAAGAGGCACACCCACACTTTCCACGGCGCGTGGTGCACTTCCAATTGGGTCCCGCACACTTTCCACGGCGTTTGGCGCACTCCTAACTGGATCCCGCACATTCTCCGATCAACGGTCAACGGTCACCGGTCAACTCTCGGCCGTTTATTATGATGTATACCACATTAGTTACCCCACGACCAAAAAATCAAATTTCTTGGTCGAACTCGAGTGCGATATTCATCGTGAACACGGCCTTTAAACATATGTGGGACATCGGGAGCGCTAGTGCACAAAGTCACGATGAAAGCTCATCCTTGCCCAATGTCCATGCCATCATGTCAAGGTCAGCGTCGTTTAGGTAGCGATACTGATGCGAAGTAGGCGGCGTTCTGCCCGGATCCGGGCTTCACAGATAAATTTCCGCTCGCGCTCATTAGGCTAAACGCATTAATACTACAGAAACAAAACCATATTATTCTACGATCTTCGAGCGGACTTTAGCCACACTAAACCTGTCGCTATGAATGGATCGCGCCAACAGGATACAGCAATAAGGCATTGGTATACTTCAGCGACAGCCGGTCGCCGGCGACGGAGTTGTCGCCGCTGCGAAAATTTCCACGCGCTTTTGCGTACCTACAGTTCTGCGTACGCGCATCCGCAGACCATTTAATGGATATCGATTGTGTTCCTAATATTGCTTTCTTGAATGAAGTGGCATAAGTAACACTTTTTTTCATTGAAAGAATGACACTATTAAGGGTATGAATCACAAACCTGCAATACATATTCATTTCAGATTAAAGGCAGTGTTCACGATAGTTTTCAATTTTGAGATTTTTCGCTAAATCGATTGATTGGCCCTCGGGTAGAACTGAAATGACGATGAAATCAAGAAAACTGCATCAGAAAGGCCAGAAATCCTTTACTCTCACCCCGCATTTTTACTCTCACAGGAACTGTTAATTGTGACAATGAAATCTTTCATGGACCGTTCTTTGAAATTCTCTACACTCTACACTATTCTCTACACTATTCTCTCTACACTCTATTGCTCCGTTATTTGCTTAGGGCCCTAACTAATACAGCTTTGCATAAAATATTCTTCTGTTTTCGATTGACCCAATTTTCCACCGGTGACAACCACCATGAACAAGTTTATCCAACCGGACAGCTAGTCCATGTCATAGAATAATGTCACTGAAATAAGGCGTTTTAGTGCGTTTCTCGCCGTTTCTTCGTAATTTTGGTAACACTTGGTGACCAACTCATTGTTTTATGTGAAAAACTCGGGAACGAAAATCATCGTGAACACTGCCTTTAAGAGAGAAACGTCTCGTTCTGGGATGCTACGCTGATCTTATTCTTTAGTCCAAATATGTCAAAAACGAGTTAGGCAGGATGGAAAATCTGCTTATGTGACAAAAAAATTTGTAAAGTGCACTTTACGGCCTGGAAATATGCCTAAAATGGTAGAAGCGGCGTATAGAATGCTAATTAGTTGATAACGAACATAATTGATCATTTGTTGCCGTTAATTTATTGGAAACATCAAAAAGACTGAGAGGAAACAATAAACAAGCTTGTTTGGGGATTGATCGAAACCCAGCGACAGCCCGTCGCTCTGCTGCACACAGCGACAGGCTGTCGCCACGGCGACGGAGTATACCAGGGGCCGTATGCATAGTGTGCTTCCCTGGGTCAAATTCCGGTTCGCAGTTGCGTCTCGACACGCTTTGCGGCCGCGCGCATTCGATTCGGAAGAGTTTCCAGTGCCCCAGCCGCCGATCTGTTGACTCTAGGTGGGTTTTAGAAACTGGAAAGTAAACAAAATTGGAGAAAACTGTATAAAAACCATATCGGGTCGGCTTTGGCGCTGAAACTCGACTGACTCGAGCGCGTGCGGCCGCAAAGCGTGTCGAGACGCAATTGCGGACCAGAATTTGGCCCAGATAAGCACAGTAACTCTCCCCGAGCGTCCCGCTCGGGGATGGGGACAACCCCTTGTCTTCCCCGGCATGCACATCTCTCCCCGCGATCTTTGGGGAACAGGCTCCGCCCACACTTTGTGGGATGGCGTCCCCCAACGTCCCCCAACGATGGGAATTCGACAGTTGTCAGGCATTAGCCTAGCCTATCGGTTAGTGTCAGGTAAAGTTTCAGAGGCGGTGTCACTACTAAGATGCACGCATGTCTTGTTTACACATTCGTTATACAGAAATATTGCGGAAAATTTCAGAACTTGGCAAAGCTTGACACAGTTCTGATAGGTGTTTGAGTGAGCTGTTTACCTTTCACTACGCTGCTATTCTACATTCTACTCATCGAACTAGCTTTTTTTCGTTACGCTTACTTCACATTTCTGCGTTATTACCAAGCAAGTGCTTCATTCAACGAAAGAAATCGTAAGAGAATCGTAGGCAGTTTTACGAATGACGCAAAAGGAGCAGACACTTCTCTCTCGTGGCGTATGGTAATACAATCTGATCATTCAATGTTTCGAGTTAGAATCAGTCTTACCAGTACTGTTTTACAATCATAAATAAAGTGGCCGTAGCAGAGCTAAAAGTTATTCAACCACATTTTAGAATCTCCTGGAGCTTTTGCAGGTCATGCCTAGCTCACTAATGAATATATGCAAGTCACGGAAACGAGTTGTACACTACCGTCGCAAACGCCAGTAACAACCACCTCGCAGCCTGCGCTCTCCTCGATTTTCACCGCGCGTGCTCTGCGTCCCTGCCACTCTGGCATCATACCAGGGGACGAGCACGAAATGTGCATATGGGATCGTTTATACTTCCGCCGCCAAGCGGAATGGCGAAAAACGACGCGGTACGGCGGGCCGCAACGCTCAAAGCAATCGTGCCGCCTCACTCTATAAACGGGCCCCGCGTCAAATGGGGACGGCGGCGCACGACTGCTATCTTGGTCAAGTCAGATTCGAAGTAGATTTAGACTCAACTTTCCACTCACACAGCATTTTGGAAACAACCCCTCGGCCTTTGAAATTAATATCCTAAGTTTTATAGGTCGACGTTCCTCTAGGGATTCCCGGACTTTCTTTGCTTTTCTGAATAGTTCAGTTGCTGAATTTTTCAGCTCATCGAAGATGTTTTATTAGACTCATTAACAAACGAGCTATTCGGTGTTTTAGATGTTCAATAATGCAGAAATATAAACATTAAGACTGGACGGATTAAAAAGTGGACGATGCTCGAATAGGCGATTGCAAAAATTCAACTGCTCTCGAGTATCCCAATAATTCCAGGAAAATCCAATCATCTGACTAATAAAATGAATATCTGAATATTCAGCTGGAGCGATCATCGAACGGTTCTCCGAAAGGGCCGAGTCACTTAAAAATCTGTTTAATGAACTCTAAAAAATTCGGTCAATATGACTCTTCAAACTGTCGTGTTCGGATTATTGATTCATTCTGGATTAAGGGTCTAATGTCTAAAACTAAACTGCACAATCAAAACTAAAAAACTGCTTCTAATCCGAACTTCCAAAAATATTATTAAGAGTATGTGATAAATTTATGGGCTTCCATTAGTTTTACCTGGATTAACTGTGCCTCCCTAGGCTCTATATTATAGAACATCAATATGACATACTAGACTTTACTCACATCGACTTATCGTTGACGAGTTCATTTCTGGAAGATGTTCCTTTTTTATGACACCAACGTCGCCGAGCGGCCGCCGCGTGATCGATATGGTTGAAAAGGGTCGTATATAGTTCCGCCGCCGAGCGGCGCGGCGAAGTGTGATTCTGTAATATTGATCGTGCCGCGCCGCGTGATCAATATCATAGAATTGCACTTCGCCGCGCCGCTCGGCGGCAGAACTCTAAACGACCCCAAAAGCACTTCGCCGTGCCGCTCCGCGGCGGAAGTATAAACGACCCCTATGGCCCGTCCCAGAGCGTCCCCACACGGGGATCGTGCCCTTGCATGGATGCTCGGGGACGGATCCCCGCCGGGGAGAGGTATGCATACGGCCCCAGATTTACGCTATTCATACTATAACACCCCTAGGCGACCCATCGCCGCGACGGGCGCATGCAAACGGCCCTTAATATGATACATACCTCTTGGAGAGAGAAAATTCGATATCGACTGCTTGCCCAATGAAGAGGTCCCGCAATTCGTTGATTGGATAATGCGCTTGTATCGGTCTCCAACCATCTACACGATACTCGGTCCTGTAAATTGAACTTGGAAGACTCATGACGGTGATCTTTTTTTATTGAAAGATTACCTTCCTGGCAGGATTAATGGAGTGAGGCTACCGTGCCCAGCCAATAATCTTCTGACATAAGACGGAATCTTACGTGAAATGATATTTCCGCTGTATCAGAGCAGAATTCTATAGGGAAAGCATAGTGGAAGCGACCATCCTGAACTAGCAGCTGTAGAGATTCGACTTTGAGATGATTCTGATCATGAGATCCACTAGAGTCGCCAGACGCGAAATGCATGACTGGGATTCACGAAGCGCAAACTCTGGGGTAGTAGTAAATGGGGTGTTAAACGCGAACAAACCGCCACCTCCTGGCCGGCTACGAACCGCGACATAGGTGCCACGGTTTGTTGCCGGTTTAACGAAAACTGCTCTCCGCTTACACATACATTATGCGTGACCTTCGTCCGCATAAGTATTTTCTACACTTGGACACGAACGACGTTTACGGTGAAAAGACGAGGAATCGGAAAGATTACACAAGTAATGCTATTTATTTTATTCATTAGAAAGAGCATTCAAAGAAAACTTCGTAATATTTCGCTTGTTCGGAACACGATCAGAACGCAATTTTTTAAATTTTCCTTGGAATTCCTAGTTCTCGTATTTTTTCATGAGCTCCGTGAGTTTTCAGGACCACTCTCGAAAAGACATGTTAGGTTAATCATTAGCCTCAATCAATGAAATGCGCGTGATCTGATAAAAGTTTGCATTTGTAGTAACTTTGTTATCGTTTTTTTTTAATTTTTCAAACAAAAGTTTTTTTGAAAAACAAAAAAAATCTCCAAAGGAAATTTCGAGCGAACAAAAATTGAAAATTTCTAGATGAATTATTTAGAAGGTGTTCTTGGGAAGGTAACGCTAGGTGCGAAAAAGACATTCCGAAACTCGTCGAGTAATGCATAAATTCAAAGAATGTCCTGTATTCAACTGAAATGGATAGTTAAAAACTTATAAGAATGATGATAAACTAGATAGTCTGTTTTCGTTCTTGAAAAATAATTCAATTGTTTTTTTTTGGAAGCGTGCAACTGAAGTCTGGCGTACGACATTGGGGTAATGGTGTGGTTTCGGTCATTGATGCAGTTGAATTTGTGAAGTGTTTGCCGTCTTCTCAAAATGAAATTAATCCCCCGACCGCAGTTAGTGCTGAAAATATATAGAAACACTGCTACACACTCATATGCGCATCATGTGAGGAAAAGATTTTGTGCACATATTTCAAGGTAAGAATTTGAAACACTTCGAGTGGCTCTACCAATGCACCAAAGCAACTGCGTCGCGGACCCTCGAAAAAAAAATAAGAGGCCACGATGGCACTGATCTGGCAATGAAAGAGGAGTATTCGAATCTTGCAGAAAAAGTAAAACAAATACAGTTGGTTTTAGAAACAAGTTCGCATTTCTTTCCCACAAAACTCGCCCGATACGCCCCGACTAATGCTGTTTAAACATTACTAAAGCATCAAATCACTTGAAAATCAGTGGCTTGGAAAATTTTCACTTTTTTGCACTAAAAAAGTTGTGGAAACCTGTTCGAAACGCGGGCAAGCTAATAATTTACTACATACTCCTCATAGCCTGTGCTATGCAATGAATTATGAAAATGAAACTAACTTGATAATAGCGAAGCGAATGAATTTCGGAGGAAAATAAACAAAAGCGGGAGAAGTGTCGACGCTCGCCAAAAAATTAACAGCTGATTGGGAGGGATTGATTAGTGCCACCAAAGAAGACGGCCAACGTGTTTCAGAAATGATCCCTGCTTTGTTTTTGATCCCTCATCGCCAGTTTCCCTGGCGGAAGCCGTTAAAAGACTGTCCCTTGAAACACCTTTCAGTTTTAAAGATAGGCTGACATCCTGAATCAAAATGGCTAACAGTGCTATGAAACTTCCTTAAGGGGTATGGTATACTTTTGCGAGACACACGGTCGCGTCGCTCTGCACAGCGACAGCGACCGCCTCCCGTCCTTTAAATCTGTCGCTGTCGCAGTGCACTGCACAGCGACAGCGACAGTGGGAGCGACAGGCTATGGCACAGTTGCAGTATGTCAGCCCTCCGCGACACGTCGCTGCGACCCACACGCGACATCTGCTCCTACGACGACCGTTGCCGTTGCTCCGATGCGGGTCCCGTCACGATTTGTGTTAGATTGCATGCCTGTCGCTCATTACAGCGACAAAGTATACCATAGGCCTTAGAGGGCAGGAGGCGGTCGCCGTGGCTGTGCAGAGCTACGCGACCGTGTGTCTCAAAAGTATACCATACCCCTAACCCTCTGCATTAATTAAACTCGTACTTGCCCTCAGTATAGGTGGTCAAAACTGTTCCTACTCTATCTTGCTAAGCGCATCCGAAAACTCCTCGGGAGGAGTTTTTCGTAAACCACCAGTTCCTCTCGCATTTCAGCACTACTTCCGTGCTGTCTGCGAGAGTATGTTAAACGCGAACTTACCGCGAGGATGCCACATGTCGGAATTTTAGAGAAAAAACAGACTTGAAAACGTTTTGAAATTGCTATTTTTCGTAACAAAGGTTACAGTTGTCGCTTTTTCGAGGCGTTTTCATTGAAAGTGTAACAAATGCCTACTACTGAGGGATGTTAGGGTGAAACTAGAGCGTATTCTCTCCCAACTATTTGGAGCCCTGCTCAGATTCTGTTGTGGTTAAACTCGCGTTTAACGCGAACTTAACGCCTGTTAATTCGCGTTTAACACCCTCAATTACTACCACCCCTGGTCGGATCGCCTTCAGGATTGGGCGAGCGCAACTGTAACCCATAGTTTGCTTTTGCGAATTCCAGTCCGTATGTCAGGAAAGGCTAAAAAGAATGCAAGAATGACGAATCCTTATCCATTTTGCTTGCGCAAGTTTGACCTTTAGTGTTGCTGGAAGAACAGTTGGTATTGTCAGAGAAATACACGAGATATTCGATCCAGATATTGTCGAAGTTGAAATCCTCCGCATATTCTGAAAACATCTCTGCAGTGAGGTTAAAGGCAGTGTTCACGGTAATCTTCGATTTTGAGATTAATCGCTAAATTCTTTGTTTGGCCCCCGGATAGAACTGCAATTGCGAAGGAATCGAGAGAAATGCGCCAGAAGGGCACAAAATACTTCACTCTCACCACGCCTCTTTACTCTCACAAGAACTGTTCGTTGTGATGAAGGAATCTTTTGTGGACCCGTCTTTTGCAATTCTTTACTCCCTGTTGCTCCGTTGTTCCCTTCGGTCCATAACTACAACCACCGTGGATATGTTCATCCAACCGGACAACTAGTCCAGGCCAGAGAATGATGATATTCACATATATATATATATATATATATATATATATATATATATATATATATATATATATATTAATATATATTTATATATATATATATATATATATATATATATATATATATATATATATATATATATATATATATATATATATATATATATATATATATATATATATATATATATATATATATATATATATATATATATATATATATATATATATATATATATATATACTGAAATAAGGCTTTCTAGTGCGTTTTTCGCAGTTTCTTCGTAATTTTGGTAACACTTGGTGGCCAAAGCTTTGTTTGTAGTGAAAAACAAGGGAACGAAAATCATCGTGAACACTGCCTTTAAGGAACGCGTTCTGTACGGAACAAAAGTTAAACAGGGCCCCTCAGTTTCCGCTTTGAGCTGCAGTTTCGCTTTGTTTGGCTACATACATTCTATGAATAGTGTCGCTACCGGAGCCGAATTCCGGTCCGCATTTGCGGACAAGAATTCACGCAAGAGCACGATAATCACGATTATCATTGTGTCTCGTCTCAGAAAGTCGGAGCTCGCCACCCGCTAACCAAAAGTCGGGCTGCGCGCAGCACCTCGCGCGGCCCGCGAGCGGAATGGTAGCGGGTGGCGAGCACTGACATGCTGGCGCTCGCCACCCGCTCAGTACATAACGGCGGCGCGCTCGCCTAGCGCTGGTCGCCGACGGAAAGATAGCGGGTGGCGAGCTATTGAATGTGGCTTCCGCTTGAAATTCAGGCCATGCTTGAACTTTCGCTTCGGTTATCCGGTGGTTTTCGTCTGCGGGGGGGGGCTATGGTTTAGCACTTGGCCACGCCCATTTTTCCAAGCCGCCGCGCAATTTAAACACTAACCTAGGGGTTTTCTACCATTCCAAAATCAGGAGAATCGTTGCAGCATGAAAAATGGGCGTGGCCAAATGGATATCGTACAGCCCCACCCCCTCCTCTGCTGCGATGGCACCGGTTATTTTTTCACAGTAACACTTGATATTTCTAGAAATCTCAGAAAGTCCAGGATTGTCAAGAATGATTTATTACAGTAAAAATTTATCTTTCATTTCGAATTAATAAAAAAAATCTCAAAACTTCAGGTGTTTCTTCTGAATAAATTATAACAAATAGAGCCATATTTCTCATTAACGGGATCACAATTTTCCAAATCTCAGCGGAAACCATGGTGCTAATATCGATCAAATATTCAAATTATCCAGCCAGTGGTGAAACGGATTTTTTTCTGAAAATATCTTTGTGGCGAGCTGCAGAGGAGGAAAACGGAACGAAAACGTAGGCAAGGGGCTTTTTTCTTGCGTGTGGAGTTCACTCGGGATATTCACTAATTCCTTATTTCGAATATTCTAATCATTTGCGGAGTTCAATCAATAAACTGTTCGAAATTTGGAGAGTTTAGTTTTTAAACTGTTTGCAGAATCAATCAGTTAGCTTCTTCGGACACATCTCACTTTGAACCTTTAGTCACCTTCCTTTCCTCCCAGCGGGGCCTGACCCTGCATCCTCCCCCTCCATTTCACCACAGCGCGGGCTTCCTCCGCACCCACTCGTTTTTTGGTTTCACTGATATTTCTATTCATAGCGATATGGTCATAAAATCGAACAGCGGTGAGATTTTATCCACAAAGCCGCTTTCTTCTCCGGGGTCAGTGAGCCCATGATGACGAGGGGTGAAGCAGGTTCACTGGCTATGAATATACTCGCCGGTAACCTGCACGGCACTGGCTGCAGGAGTGTAACTCGTCGCATCGCGTGGAGCTGCTCGTGGATTTCGGGGAGGGCTGAAACTTAGGACCGCGAAACTTTTATGCGTCATCGAAGACTCACGCTGTCCCAAAAAGCGAACTTCCCAAAGCCTCATCCGGTTGCCTCAGATAGGCTATGAAGTGAGCTCGATGGACGTGTTGTCCGTCAGAAGACCGACTCGTCTGAACACAACTTAGCTGAAGCGTGTACACGTGATGAACGGGCATAAATTTCACTCGGAAACAGAGAATAGACGGATTTATGTGAACGCGAGCGACGAAACTATTACCTACGACCCCCGCAGCCGCTGTGACGCTTACCATCGAGTTGAAAATGAGTATATCGAGTTTGAGCTCCGCAGTATTGCAAAAACAAATCAAACGACAATCAGAAACAGAAAAATAATGAGAAAGGTGAGATAAAGGCGGAAGTTTGGGATATGTTGCGAAACACTTTAAAGGACGATAGCAATTCAGCGGGCGATTCGCTAGCAAACAGCTCGCGACCCGCTATACCACCTCTCCTCGCACTCGCGACCCGCTATACCACCTCTCCTCGCGCTCGCGATCCGCTATACCCATAGCGGGTGGCGAGCGAAGACGACGGGGTAGCGGGTGGCGAGCTCTTTGAAATGAGAGGTGAGCGGGTGGCGAGCGAGGCCCAAAATGCGTGCGGGTGGAGAGCCCCGACTTCCTAAGGTGACGCAACAGCCGTAGTCCGCAGTAGCGGACCGGAATTCGGCTCCGAGAACGACAGTACATGAATTTTGGCGTAAACTACCAGGTAGTAACCAGGTGCGGTCTCGATTTTCACGCTAATTCCGAAATTTCGTGAAAACCGTTATGGAGGATAATAAACCTCAGCTTAAATTTACTCAAAGTTGAATCTTGAATGCACAGTTCAGAAGTATGGAATTAGTTTCCAATTTTGTGGTCCTAATTTAAATTGAGTCATTCTCTCAGAACCTCAGACAAGACGGAGCTCGACGCTCGCTCCAATCCGCCCGCTTTCCCAGAGACACGCGATAGGCATGTGCTCGCTCTCCTGACACGAGAGTGTGCCTATCACGGGCAAAGCGCGCTCTCAAAAAAGGCTCGACGCCCAAAAGAGGAGCATACGACGCGCTTCTGAGCCAGGACTCAGATGACTGCAGTGCCGTCTGTTCAATTACCCAAGTTTGCGGTATTTGTAAGATCTGACCCAATGCACCACTGTGGTCACGGAGAAATTTTGAAGACCTCTTCTTCAAGGAGAGAACATGATACAGATCCAAGAGCAACGTACATGACGGGTTCAACAAGTGATCATCTAGGAGACCGAGAGTGCACACTGCCCACCCACGTCATGAACTTGATTTATCGTTTTAAAAAAGATTTTTTTTTACTGTAGCTGGAGGACCCGCTCTCAGATAAACTTTTTATACTTGTGAGCAGACATCAGTCATCTTGATGTTCTGTGAATCGGGTTCTTTTATGGGGTAATTTCCGTTTTATTAGGTCTAGAAGTTATTGTCAGCGTTTTTGTAGTTGTTGATATTTTGTAAAAAATAAATTTATTTTTATATACCGAATTTTATGTTATAATGCTCACTGTATTATCAGCTTTCTATTGATATATAACTTGCTTCACGTACCTTATAAAAAAGTATTATTTTAGTTTCAGAATATGTCAACTTTTGTGCCGGAAAAACGCCATTTGCGGGAAGCTCTCCTTTTCCTTTTTCATCTCAAGAAGAAAGCCACTGACGCGCACCAAATGCTTGCCCAAGCTTACGGGGATGCTGCTCCATCCATAAGAACCTGCCAAGAATGGTTTCAGCGTTTCAAATCGGGTGATTTTGACGTTAAGGACAAAGATCGACCAGGACAGCCAAAAAAGTTCGAAGACGAAGAACTTCAGGCTTTGTTGGATCAAGATTCGGCTCAAACGCAAGAACAGCTCATGGCATCTCTCGGCGTCACCCAAAAAGCAATTTCTATTCGATTGAAGGCAATGGGGAAGATTCAAAGGAAGGAAAATGGATCCCCTATGAGCTCTCAGAACGCAACAAAGAGCAGAGAAAAACAACTTCACAAATCTTGTTGGACCGATTCCAAAGAAAGTCTTTTTACACCGCATCATAACTGGCGATGAAAAGTGGGTGTACTACGACAATCGAAGCAGAAGAAAATCGTGGGTTAGTCCTGGTGAAACAACAACTTCGACCGCAAAACCAAACATCCACGGGAAGAAAGGTCTTACTGTGCATATGGTGGGATCAACGCGGTATACTGTACTATGAACTTCTTCAACCTGGCGAAACAGTTACTGCGAATCGCTATCAGCATCAACTAGCGCAATTGCGGCATGAAATCGAAGCAAAGAGACCAGAATGGGCAGTCGACCATATTGCTTCATGATAACGCTCGACCTCATGTTGCTCGAACGGTAAAGGATACGCTAAAAGAGTTCAAATGGGAAGTCTTACCGCACCGCCGTACTCTCCAGACATCGCCCCGTCGGATTATCACCTTTTCCGGTCAATGGCGCATGGTCTAGCGGAGCAGCGCTTTCAAGATCGTCAAGATGTCAAAAAATGGCTCGATGAATGGGTGGAGGCCAAACCAGAAAAATTTTATTATGATGGAATCCATAAGTTACCCAAACTCTGGGAAACGGTGGTTAGTAATGACGAAATTATTTTGAATAAAAATTTTTGTTTAAGTATGTCCAGTTTTTCAATAGTGTAAAAGCGTAAAAACGCGGAAATTAACTTCTAGACCTAATAATATCTACTGAACTGATTGGCCGTGGAGCGCGCGGTTGGCTGCGCACAGTAGCCGTGGGGCGCCTGGTCCCTTAAAGTATTAATCGGTGAATAATGATCGATTGAAAGCTATTGTCCTTGAGGGTGGGGGTGGAAAGGAGTGTGTTATTAGAAGATCTCCTAGTCAATCACGAAGTGATAGCATATCAGTTGCAACCGTAGTGACTTGCGGCCATACCACGTTAAAAGCACGCCATTCCGTCCGATTTGGCAAATTAAGCAACTTGAGGCCCGGTTAGCACTTGGATCGGAGACGACTTGGGAATCCCGGGTGACATACGCTTTTGAACTTTTGCAATGCGTTAAAAACATTCAAAGCTCTACTATTGTGCGATCTGCAGATTAAATTCCGTCATTACCAGTTAAAAAACTGAGCAAAAATACTTTTGAAGTCTCGACAGGTCTTGATTTCAAAATCAGTCTTCTAACCCGTCCGCTATACGACGGCAGCAGCGTTCTGGCCAACACCTGCACAAGTATCGTTGGGTCATTAACCCAGGTTTGAGGTAATTGACCCTGGAGGCCCTGCTCAACCTCTGGCGTCCCCAGTTGGTGCTGGGTGCACTAAACGGGTTGCGTGTTGGCGTGTCGGCCGCGTCTCGTGTCGGTGTGCCAGCCGCGTTGTGCAACGGTGCGCGTGTATGTTTTTGGAAAAAAAATAAACTCAGAGGGGCTTGTCCTTCGGGCGCGAAGCAGCTGCTCACCCACTACAGTCACTTCCGAGCCCGCGGAGGTCACTGCCTTTTCAGCGGGGCGTGGAGCTCCTTTTTGTCTGAGACGCTACCTTAAAAATTTCAAACCCCCGGGAAAGTAGGTTTTTGTAGCGCTTTCTTGATGGTGAAAATAGATAGGAAATGGCGCTTTTTCGACTTTTCATCCCTATGATTTAGAAGAAAGAATTTCCCTAAAACTATACCACAAAATCCTCTATAGAGTTTTCAACAAATTTCAACTTACATGTAAATTGCGCGTCTAAAGTGCGTCCGAATGAGACTGGCCGACTATGTGGCCGTCGTGCGTGGCGGGCGGCTGTTGCATGAGCCGCTCTCGGACCAGTATTTGAACGGCTGCCCCCTCGGCTGCGGAGCTGATTGATTGCTTGCCGACAGCAGCTCTCGGCTCCGTTCCTAGGGAATGGCTGTGGAGGAAGGCTCGCTGTCGTTTTGCATGCTCCTCCAGGAGCGGCGCCCGCACCAGCCGCCTGCCACGTACGGCGCCCGCATGGTCGGCCAGTCTCACTCGGACACACTTTGTGTGTTCGTTCACGTCGAAGTGAGTTACCTATCAGGTGCAAAATTGACTCAATTCGTTTCGATTTTTTTCGAAAAAAAAAATGCTGCAATGAATATTTTTCTCGCCATGTTACACAACGCCTCTGAGGCTTTCTTGATGGCTCACAAGTGCAGTGGGTTCGCCATTCTATTGGTTATGTTCTGAGGGAATAGCCCTCATTCGAATTAGTACCAAGATTTCGTAAATGAACTCCGAGCTCGAAAACTGCATTCAAGACCGAACTATGAGTGTGTGTAAGTTGAGATTTTGGATGCCCCACACCATGCTGAAGTTTCTTGAAGTTTCGCTAAGCCAATCCTAGATATGTGATGCAAGTCTGAACGAATCTGTCCGCCTACGCGGTCGGCATGCCTGTCTAGCAACCGTTGCGAAGGCATTTTCTCGGACGGGCCTTCCCAAGGCTGCAAACAGCTGATTCCAATATGACTCTTACATTCGTCCAAGATTAGTGCTGATCTGTGCTAAAAATGCTTTTGCCATGGCTGTTCGACACGCTAGCCGACCGCGTAGGCGGACAATCCTTTTGGTACCGACCTTACGTTAGACAACAGTTTCCGCCGACACGGGTGTTCGTATATTTACGCAACGCAGTATAGTTCCTTAAATCCTTCTATTGCAATTCAGTGGCCCCGAAGGCAATGTTCGCAGACATTTCCTCCGCAGGTAGTCTTTTTTTTTATTAAAAAATGGTGGTGAAAAGTCTGACAAGCTTGAATGAAAATGTGTCTCACCAATGCACATCAGCGACGTGATCCTTGTTGCACCTTCTTCTGGTAACTCAAACATTTGCGTTTCCGGTATTGGAGGCACCTAAGAAATGCCAATTAACCCGCTGGTAATTAATAAATACGAAGTCGGTCAAAAGTTTCACTCATATTTTCACAATTATCGCCTGTTTTGCGCACTGCTATTCGCCGAAAGGTATTCGATTGATTGTCGCTATTCCACGCATGTCAATGACCTGCATATGACTTTTTTGGCATTGCCAAATCGCGGAAAGGGCAGGAGGGAGCGAAGGGCTGTGATTGGTGCTAGCTGATGTATTCTCCAATCACGACTCTTTGCTCCTCCCCCGAACTTTCAGCCGTTGTTTACACATTACGACTATCACCCATTTGATGAAAAACAATTATGAATTTGAGGCATGACGATAATCATAATTGCTGAAATACGGCACATATAATTTTTTTTTCAAAACCTCGTGGAGACCTATTCCGAGCTGATAAACCTAGGGTCTTTACCTCTGGAACATCACTTTTCAATACTTGTGCAAGGCATGTAACGAAGCTCACCAGAGTCATTCGGCTGAACTGTTCATCAATTGGTGTGAAGTAGTCGTCCCAGATCTGCACTACAGCAACATATTCACCCATTTTGCTCTGTAAGCGGTACCCTTCATGTGTCAGTCGGGGTTCAAATATAACCGAACGATCATTCAGGAGGGTTATCCGACAAACAACGTATTCATCTTGTTGGCTGTATATGCTGAATTGTGACACTATTCATTTTAGGTTTCAAAAGAGGCAAAGAAAAGTATTCAGCAGTATCTTACCCTGTAAGACTCCCAAGGTGAGCCATAATGTACATCGCCCTCTTCTCACATCGCATTGCTCGAAAATTCCGTTTCAGTGGCAGATCGACAACAGCATTATGAATTGTCCACTTACTGAAGTGGGCTTTGATTATGTCTAGTTCACTGTCAGCTGATTAAAACATTCGAAGCAGACGCTAACAATGAGGTTCGATTAACGTTTATAGTCAACGTCATCTCTTATCCATCATGTAACGGTGCATGGATAAAAAATGCCGCTTAAGCATTGGTCGGATCTCGGTGAATCATTGCTCCAAAGGCTTTTAGATCTTACTGTGGAATGTTTTTTTCCGGAAATCCGGCCCAATCCTATTGCGAATTAAAAGTGGAACTGACTCGTATCCATTTTTTGGAGAATTAGCCTCAGTATGTGATAGAGGTGGTGCGCTCTTCAGACGATCAGGCAAAACATCGCCCTCCACATATGTGAACAGCCTGGCCTCTGTTCTCGTAGAACTGAAAAACGAATTTATGGCGGAGCATATAAATTTTTTTAATGGGGTACAATACCCGCACTAGTTTTCTCAAAAAAACCACAGAAGTCGCGAATTCGCGACTTTTGCGACTTTTCGCCATAACTTGGCTCAAAGTGCTCCAACTGAGCTCTGGAGAACATATTTCGAATCAGCATCGAGAGCTCTTTCTTTTGAGTGTACACATGTCTTACGGGCATACAAGGCATATAGGGCTTACACAATCAATCGAGTTGGCGAATGGAAAAGTCATGTAAATTGTGGTTTTTCGACGTAATGTCACGTCCACCTCAACAGTGTAAACGATATAGACAGCAGGTTATTAAGCTGTCCGCGGCTGACCGACATTTTCTACAAAGTTTCAGATTTTCGCATTCTCAAACCCGAATATTCTTGCCATTTCCTGAGCCACAGCCCTCCTTTTGCTTAGGTTTACAGGCAGTGGCAATGCTTTCCGTCAAATGCGTCTGATTCTCTCCATAAAGAGAAACTGGGAGAAAATTTAGATCGCGAAAAGTGGTTTCTAGCGATGTCCAACGAGTGACGTTTGACTGCAGCCCTTCCAAGAAGGCCAGGAATTACTGCTGGTAGCCTTTTCAGCTCCTCGCAGCTCACGATAAATATGTAGTTTCAAAAACCAATCGTTGTTTTTTGCGATAAATTCCTTTTAACACGGATTGTTATTATCACAAATTTTTCTTCGTTTTCTGAGGTCCCGCTAGCCACTGTCAGCCAACGCAAGACATTCAGAATCTTAATGATGAGGGCTTCCCAATGGTATAATGTTTGTTAATGTTCAAACTCAAACAAAAAGGTTCTGAGTCCGTCGTTCATGTCCAAAGGAGCGATTTACTGCCGGTCACTCGCTTTGCCCTCTGCTTCCCCGCGCCCTCTCTTGAAGATGTCGAAATCTTCACGCTGCAGTGTCACGCATGCATCGCTCAATAAGCGAAGTACCCCAAAATTGATTGCTCAGGTACCAGTTCGATTCGACCGATGGCCGAACCGCTTTTTTCTGCCACGTCGGGGCGAACGAGAGACGTTTCGGCAGAGCTCCGCCTTCCCGTTTTCCACGAGAGAAACGGGAGACGTCGGTGGTTGGCGCTGTTCTAATCAATCGGCTCGATTGGACCGACAGCGAAACGGAACATTTCGAAATTCGGGAATGGTAGCCAACACATTTTGATGTAAGAAATCGTGAAATAAGCGGAAATTAATCGAACACCAGGGTGCAGGTCTACGAGATGTGAAACATGGCAATTTCGCTCGGACTCCCCACCAGGGGTGTGCACTCACTGTTTGCCGAATTACCCGGTTTGGGAGTTTCCGGTAAATTTTGATTTCCCCTATCTACCGACTTAATCTCGAAATTCACCGAAATTTTAACCAGTCAAACAAAGGCATCGTTCGCTCTAAAAATCAATTTTCATTTTTTGGGCTCAATTTCATGAACGATCCCGGTAGATCACACCGGTGAGTTTTGGCGCTTCAAAAACCTAGGGTTATGAGGTTGGAAGAGGTTGAAGATGAAGATCCGCCACCAGTTTTCACCAGTCATCTAGCACATTTTCATAGAATGTTGATCCGACCGGCAAATAACATGAAAGACAGTTACGGCTTAAACTCCACATGTAGAAAAACTTTGAAAATAACAGTGACGAGGCCCCCAAATGCAGAAAAACCTCAAAAACGATTTTGGCGCGAAATTCAAATTCGTAATTACAATGTGTTCCGAATGAATTTTCTTTACAAATGGAAGTTTTTCGTGGGCGCCCTCGACATTTTCGTTCAATACAGAGGCCAAGCTACACAAAAACATGAAAAAATAATATATGGTTTCCTGCGCGTACGATGCCTTTAAGCAACTTTTTCGCTAAGTGGATCCATTTCTCGCCTTAATTGCATGAATTAAGCCTATTTTGACCTGCATAAAATCACCTTTTTTTAGCATTATCACGCTACTGATTGCCGTGTCTTTTTTCGTGGAACTTTTCATGTTTCCTTTTGGTGTCTTAGCGTTTGGCTTCTCAAAATAAGATATTAATGCCTTCACTAGTGCTAAGTTATGCTCTTCGATCAGGACGGTTAAGAGTATGAATCGAGTCAAATCCATTCCACTCAAAAAGTCTACTCAAAATTTTTTTCTAGATTTCATACCTACCTTGGAGAGAGCCACTCTCTGATTACAATGGTATCTCTGAAATCGTCCGAAGCCCTACAAACGTAGATATGGCTCCTTTTCAATGCCTGCATTCTGAGGGCAAAAATTTGGTGAACGAGTTGTCTCAGGCCTGTATTTCTCTTCATTCGCCATCGCTGCACGAGAGAAAAACAGGATGAGGAGATAGACCGGCAGTAGACTGAAAAACAACTACTTGTTGAGAATTAATCCATCCATCTAGTCGCTATCGAGTTAAGCGACCACCACAGGCCCGACCTCCTTCGCTAACCACCACGGGCAAGGAATGTGGCCCGTTGTGGTCAGCTGAGCGAAGGAGGTCGGGCCTGTGATGGTCCCTTATATCTCGTTTGTTTGGAGAAATTAAGATCTTGCATTTGGCACGTGTCATACAGGAGGGTTTATCTATACATTTACGAGAAAATCGTAAAATTATTATCAGAGGGTGTACTGTGCCTCCAACGTAGGAACGCGATAAGAAAGTCCTGTTTTTTTCTGAAGGAATATCTAGATCTGATCCTTAATGTAGCGAATATCTGGAGAGGATTGCTGCAAAAGCGTGAAAACAAATCAAAACGTCCTGTTAATTCTGGCATTTCACCTTTCTAAACTGTAACTCCACGACCAAATGGCAAGTTTTCGTGAGTTCTACTTGCGCTTCAAATGGTACGTATGGGGTGGAAAAGAGAGACCGTGTTTTGAAATAGCTGTAAGCTCTACCACTCTCATAATTGGGACTTTTCATATTTTTCTCACCAGTTTCTTGCTGATTTTTCCCAATACTGTTGTCAAGAAGATTAATCAAAGTGGTCCTCTATCCGGCGATTTTAAAACTTTCCACAGCGTACCCCGTCCCAAATCCAACGGACCCTAGAGAATATAGCATTGCGGGACGTCATTTCTTGTACTAAATTGACATTTCATTGTTAGGAGTCAGTCATTAAGAGGCTTGTTGGCGTATACACTGGTAATACTTTGCATTCCCTATTGAAGGTTGGGGCGAATTCGGTGTCTTTACTGTGCGTCTCTGGGCCTGATTCCGGTCTCGCCACGCTTTGCAGCCGCGCGCTTTCGAGTCGGAAAAGTTTCCAGCGCAGCATCCGCCGATCTGTTGGCTCTAGGTGAGTTTTGGAAACTGGAAACTAAACAAAATTAGAGAAAACTGTACAAAAAACCCACATCGAGTCATCTTTGGCGCTGGAAACTCGACCGACTCGACAGCGTGCGGCCGCAAAGCGTGTCGAGACGCAATTGCGGACCGGAATTCGCCTAAGAGAAGCACAGTATGTGGTAGCATATGGCGCCTAGTTTGCGCCAACCTTCAGTAGTGAACGCAACGTACAGTACCGCGCACGTTTTTTTTCTCGCAAAAACCGCGTTTTGCGGCGTTTTTTGTGCTCACAAAGCGCCGCATCGCCATAACTCACTTGAAATTTGACGAAATTAGATTTCCAGGGAGTTTTCGTGTTCCTCTCGGTCAGACAAATGCAGCGATATGTGTATAAAGTCTTTTGGACTCCGGTATTTTATTGAGAAATGCGTTTTTTTCTAAAATTCACGTTGACCACATGCCAAAACATGACAGATGTCTGCAATCATCACCGTGTGATCAGTTTATAGTGATATATTTTGTAGTGCAATTATGTAGTTTTCTATGAACTTCTGAAGTTGAATCTACCATTTTGTAACACTATCGTGTGGCACTCAACGACAGCAATTCAGAAATGACTTCCAATTTGAAATCGGACTACTTTGAAGCTAGTTATGGCGATGTGGCGCTTTGTGAGCGCAAAAAATGCAGCAAAAAAATTTTTGCAAAAAATTCGCGCGGTATTGTATCAATAGGATCCATGCCGACTGTTAATATGTAATACCACGCTCGTCCTTGCATGGTGGTTCTTTCAAGATTCTTTTGGTTGCATGGAATATTTAGAGAAACTTAGATGTAGAAACTTCAAAGATTTTACCGGTTTTACCGAAAAAAAAATTGGAGAATGTTGACCATCGGAAAACTAGCGATGATTTTTGGCGGATTATGGTAGATCATGTATGTATGTACGGTAGTTCGGTCAGTCTCAGATTTGACTCAAAATTTGTATGCGAGGGTTATTCGGGGTGGTGGATGCGGATTTAGTGTCCATTTTGTCGATTTTCAAAACAGTAAGATAAGTTTGGCAGGCTAAATGGTATGGTACCTACCGTAACCTACAATAACCTTCAAAATTTTGACAAGCGGACTCCAGATTCGTGTTCAGCACCCTAGACTACCCCTGTATACAAGCTTTTAGCCGAATCCGATTTTTTTAGAACACCATAAAAATTTCGTGGGTCTGCCCCCTACCTTGCCGCCAGGCCTTGAAGAATACGTGAATACGTGAACACCTTTCTTCCAGCAAGAATATCGTCTTGCATGATGCAAGAGCGGTAATCCGCAATTGCAGAGCGGAATTTAGCTCCGAAAACGACAGTATGACAACAAAAACAGGTCAAGAATGAACAAAATCTCTGAACTATAAATCAGTGTAAACCAAACACTAGAAAACTGATTTTTGAGTATTAATAAATTCAAGTATTTGTTGAGGCGTGGGATTTTAACGGTCAAGAGCAGGATGATGTCAGCATCTTGTTAGCATCGATTCTACGCCCTACACCCTGCATTGCGGTCACCGCGACGACGTCATCCTTGATTTTTCGAGCATGGTGGCAAAGCCATATAACCACATGCTCCGAAAATCAAGGATGACGTCATCGCGATATCAGCTATGAAGGGTAAGTGCGTAGAATCGATGGAAACAAGATGATGACGTCATCATGTTATAAGAATCCCTGCTATGAAAGGTGGACCGATGCGTGATCCACGAAGTAGTGACGTCATCATCGAGACTGCAGTCCCGGCTATGACAGGTGGACCCAGACACGATCCACGGAGTAGTTACGAAATCATCGAGAGTGCAATCCCAGCCAGGGCTGGGCACGCGTCCCGGTTGACCTTAGAGGGGTGCATATTGGACGCTGCGGAGAGGGCAAAGGGGGGTGCCTAAACCGAGCACCCAGATAAAAACAAAGTGCCTGTTCTGCCGAATTTCAGGGAAAAAAATAGTACACGCTTTTCTTTTGATTGGTCAACTCTTCTTCTCCGCTTTTCGAAAAAAAAACACTAACAGAATTCAAATTATGGATAGATATGCAGATTGTGTTCGCAAAAATTAATAGTTGCTGTCGAGGTTTTTTTTGATAACTCTATGAATTAAGTATTATCTATAATTTGTTTGATTACTTTGATAAAGAAATAAACACTACTCCTTTATCTAGTAGCAAGTAAGGATTGGTGTGATGTCATGTTTCTCTGGTGCAACTGTTCATTTTATTACATACTGGGTGGTAACCTGATTCGAGGCAAAGATAAAGAAGAGCGCTCAGAGAAGCGCTATCGTTCACACGTTCAAAAGAATCAGCGAACTGTTGTAATAGTGCAGATTGAAATTAGCAGGTAGCACATTTAGTATCACGACTAGCCAACTAATTTTAGCTCATGAGAATGTGATGACTTATGAAAAGGTCCGATTGTGAAAACTGAGGACTTTGCAAAGGTCTTGTGAGAGAAGTTAATGATCGTGTCCTCCTCCTTGAGAAGTACCATGTCTCTCATCATGGTAAAAAAAACTGCTATCAGTACCCGTTGCAGAGCACACAAGTGCACTGAATAGGGCTTTGGAACTATAAAAACCCGAGTTGTAGCCATCTGGAGTGCCGCAATCCCTTGAAATTGGCTCGCCGTGCGATCTGAGTGCTTGTCCGCAGCAACACAGCGCACACTGGAGTGGACGCGCACACAATAATATTAATTTAAAAATGTAATTTATTACAGAACGAGGAAGGAGAAAAAGGGCTGAAACTGGGTAAATGGAAGAAGGCAGAGGTACGATACTTTCAATGTAACCATTATAGAAATCTAATGTAAATAAACTAAGTTGGAGCAGGGTGAGTTTTTGGATTAGACAAAGGTTCATTCAAATGAACCTAGTTGAATGAAAACAGCATTGAACATAAAAGTAAGAGCATTGAAAGAAGAGGAGAATCCGGCAAACACCTTGATTTCAATAAGTTTGATATTTGATGTGATATAAGGACCTTAAACCTCGTCCCGGTTTTGTCGGTTTTTCGGGGGTAAAACCGGGACGAGCCATAAGGTCCTTAAATCACATTAAAAATCAGTCCTATTGAAACTAAAATGTTTGCCAGATTCTCCTCTTCCTAAATATCTCCTTTGCTCTCAGTTTAATGCTAGTTTTGATCAACTAGGTTCGTTTGAATGAACCTTGTCACGGCTAAATATTTACACCAGCTCTAGCATTTGTTTATTTACATTAAATTTCTAAAATAGTGCATCAGAATAGACATCCTTTACCATCTTCCATTTCCTTCAGTTTCAATCCTTTTCTCCTCCCCGTTCTGTAATAAAATACATTTTTTATTAATATTGTGTGCGCGTCCAATCCCGTGTGCCCTGTGTAGCTGCGTACAAACACCGTATCGCACGGCAAGCCGATTTTTTAAGGGATAGCGGCATTCTAGGAGGGTAAAACTCGGGTTTTCTACTCCCTACGAATCACATGAATCCTAACATTGTTCCACAACACAAAATAGTTCTGATTTCCACATCAGAACAATCAAACACAGATTAACTAATCCTTCATAGGTCTATGAAAACATTCGACAGGAGCATTAATTATTGCAATAGTAGTAGTTCTGTTGTTGGTAATTGTTCAATTGTTTTGTAATAAAAATCGTTTCATCTTTTGTCATAACTTACCGTCTTACTAACAATATTTCCTCATGGGATTGTTTTCAAGTTTAGAAATTACACTACCTTTTCGTTGCCATTTTCGGAATATTCTTTATTCAGTGGAATATTTTTTATATTCTTGTTCATCAAAATCAGGAGGTCAAGATCATGGCTGTCCAACTATTCGGAAAACAGCCAATTTCGATTTCCCATAAGGGGGTGCCTAAAAATTACCGAGCTAAGGGGGGTGCATATTCAGATTCGCCAAGCCGGGACGTGTGCCCAGCCCTGATCCCAGCTTTGAGAGGTGGACCGATGTCATTCCCGAAACGAACGAGCCACGTTTTGGGTTGACCCCGCCCCTTTTTTCGTTTCGAGCCAGAGCGGTTCAACGGTCCAACCTCGTTCTGACGGCGCTCGAATCGAACCGGTGCCTGAGTGATTTCCGGCAGCCGAAGTGGACTCGGGGTGCCAGCGGGAAGATGGCGTCGGTGGAAGCAGGAAGATCGAGTGCAGGGTAGGAGGGATTTGACAATATGGATAGTCCTCAAGTTATGAAGGACAAGAACTGGATTGGAGAGGAGTTAACCTTATGGGTGGTCTAATTGCTAAATATCGAGGGCTCGAATTTAATGTAGAGAATTATAATGTACGGGTGGTTCTCAAATCTTCTCATTAATCTGATTGCCGCGTTGCATCAAAACACGTTACGGTCGATGTCATACAATGTTACTCCACGCGATGAGTCTTTGACAGGCACTTATGAGCCACGCAAATGGAATCATTCAGGCTTTGATGGAATTCTGTTTGAAATCCTTCTGAACCATTGTGAAAAATAACATCAATCGCTAAAATCTCGCAAAAGCCCGTTGTATCGTAGAAGCTGAGTCGCCGGCGGCTTCTTGCGAACGCCACGCAACTGCTAGCGCGGACTCCTGGGTCCAGAATTAAGCATTTCTTCGTTTTTTTCTCCTTTCAACCTCAGTTTTCTGCTCCTTCGGACCGCCGCGCTGCAGCGCAACGCGGCGCGGTCGAGTTTATGCAACAACGCTCCGTGCGGTTACTTTTCTTAGTCGTGTATTAGTGGCCACTCAACTCAAATCTATCACACATCAGTCAACATTAAGACTGAGACGCACGCGGCTTATCGCACATGGGACGCAACCGCTCGCTCGGAGTTGCGCCTACGAGTACTGGCGAAACCATTCATTCAAAAAAAAAAACGCCAAAAAAGGTAATTACACTAGAACTACTCGCTAACTTTTCCAATTGCTAATTACAAATAAGAAAACTTTTAAGGAAATCGCTACACAAAATGATTTCAAATGCAAAAATGATGGAATCGATACAAAAATCATCTCCCTTCATATATACTCCGTCCGTTCTGCTCACAAACTCTTTCCATCTTCTTTCGAATACCCCTGATATAGAAAACGCAAACTATGGGGTGAGGGTCCTCTAATAGAAGAGAATCTCTTCCCGTAGTTGATCTACTGTGCGAACAGTTCTGTTCCTGTTTATACAGTATACAACTTGAAATATCAGTCGGTGTAATGAAATCACCAAATCACCACATAAATTAAGTAACCGCGCGGAGGGTTGTTGCATAAACTCGGCCGCGCCGCGTTGCGCTGCAGCGCGACGGTCCGGAGGAACAGAAAATTAAGGTTCAAGGATGGAGAAAACGAGAAATCGCTTTCATTTGAACCCTGAAGTAAGCCGCGTGCGGCTCAGTCTCAATGTTGACTGATGTGCGATAGATTTGAATTGAGTGGCCACTAATACACGACTGAGAAAAGTAACGGCGCAGAGCGTTATTGCATAAACTCGACCGCGCCGGGTCCGAAGGAGCAGAAAACTGATGTTGAAAGAAGAAAAAAAACGAAGAAATGCTTAATTCTGGACTCAGGAGTCCGCGCTAGCGGTTGCGTGGCGTTCGCAAGAAGCCGCCGGCGACTCAGCTTCTACGATACAGCGGGCTTTTGCGAGATTTTAGCGATTGATGTTATTTTTCACAATGGTTCAGAAGGATTTCAAACAGAATTCCATCAAAGCCTGAATGATTCCATTTGCGTGGCTCATAAGTGCCTGTCAAAGACTCATCGCGTGGAGTGAAATTGTATGACATCGACTGTAACGTGTTTTGATGCAACGCGGCAATCAGATTAATGAGAAGATCTGAGAACCACCCGTACAGTATAATTCTCTACATTAAAGTCGAGCCGTCGATATTTAGCAATTAGACCACCCATAAGGTTAACTCCTCTCCAATCCACTTCTTGTCCTTCATAACTTAAGGACCATCCATATTTTCAAATCCCTCCTACCCTGCACTCGTTCTTCCTGCTTCCACCGACGCCATCTTCCCGCTGGTGCCCCGAGCCCACTTCGGCTGCCGGAAATCAATCAATTTTGGGGTACTTCGCTTATTGAGCGATGCATGCGAGACACTGCAGCGTGAAGATTTCGACATCTTCAAGAGAGGGCGCGGGGAAGCGGAGGGCAAAGCGAGTGACCGGCAGTTACTCAGAAATCCGCCACATTCAATGCGCGTCGAATATGCATTCAACTCGAGTGACCACACCCATCTAAAGGCTCTATCACAGGAGCACGTGCTCCAAACGCCTTTACGTGCTGCAAAATTTCATAGCCAACAGAAAATGTGCCGCAAAATTCAATCGCAGGAGTACGTGCTGCAAGGTGGTCAGCTATCATAGCAGCACACAGACGCGACGCGGCTGGCACACCGACGTGCGACGCGGCCAGCTCGCCGTGCACCATCTGGAGCCGTCGAGGCCTCTAGCGGCCGGGCGGGTGAAGTACCGCAAACTTGGGTAATTGAACCGGCAAAGATGCCGACCTCTCAGTTCCGTCTCAGGAGTGCATCGTATACTTTCCTTTTTTGAATAATCGGTTTGACATTGAGTTGAATGTGTATCATGCACGCATTGGACGGTTATTTGTTGGGGCACGTGCTGTAATTTGAAACGCAGTAGGAGGACGTGCTCCCCTGGCAGCACGTTCCCTGACTGTGCTCGAAACCACCTCGTCTTCGAGTTGAATGCATATTCGACACGCATTGAATGCGGCGATTGTCTGAGTAATCGTTCCTTTGGACATGAACTACGGACTCAGAACCTTTTTGTTTGAGTTTGAACATTAACAAACATTATACCATTGGGAAGCCCTCATCCCGAAGATTCTAATTGTCTTGCGTTGGCTGACCGTGGCTAGCGGAGCCTCAGAAAACGAAGAAAAATTTGTGATAATATCAATCCGTGTTAAAAAGAATTTATCGCAAAAAACAACGATTGGTTTTTGAAACTACATATTTATCGTGAGCTGCGAGAAGCTGCAAAGGCTACCAGCAGTAACTCCTGGCCTTCTTGGAAGGGCTGCAGTCAAACGTCACTCATTAGACATCGTTAGGAACCACTTTTGGCGATCTAAATTTTCTCCGAGTTTCTCATTATAGAGAGAATCAGACAGATTTGACGGAAAGCATTGCTACTGCCTGTAAATCTAAGCAAAAGCAGGCTTGTGGCTCAGGAAGTGGCAAAAATATTCGGGTTTGAAAATGCGAAAATCTGAAACTTTGTAGAAAAGGTCGGTCAGCCGCGGACAGCTTAATAACCTGCTGTCTATATAGTTTACACTGTTGAGGTGTAGAGTTCAGTTGGAGCATTTTGAGCTAAGTTAGAATGAAAAGTCGCAAAAGGATGCGATTTCGCGACTTCTGCGGCTTTTTTGAGGAAATTAGTGCGGGTATTGTATGTACAGTTCGCGTAATAAATAAAGTCCGTTTGATATCGAGTCAATTGAGGAGTGCGTTCCGAGTCCGAGAAGTTTCAGCTCTTTTGATTTTGCCTCAATAAGCATGAAGCTTGGGAAAAACTCACTCCTCCTGATCGCTATTCCGCTCTGATTTTGGTGACACCTTTTGTTGCCACTGTAGACTGAGCTCGTCTATTGTACGGTTAGTGATGGATCCAGGAAGGCCGCCGGCTGGACCAGCATCAAACGTAGAGTTCAGCCCCTTTTCTATGAGGGTCACTCTGCAATACGAAATGTCATTTTCAAAATGAAACAGGTGCTGAACCCAATCTGAAACTCACTCAAACTTACAGAATTCTTTTTTTAGCAAATCTGGATCATAAATCTTGGAGATTTAATCAAAACGACGGAAAAAAGGAGGTGATTGTCGTTACGCGCACTTCGTACTCTTTAGCGCCAGCTTGTTACGCGCGTCACGCGGTTGCGGAGACTATTAATGCTCCAGCGGCGGCGTTATAACGGAGCGGATTAATGTAGGCCTTAGCCTAGCCAAGCGAAAAAAATCTGTACACGCGTTCACTACCATGGTAGCACTGGAGTTGGATAGTACTGAAATCAATTATAATTGAACGGAATGAAATTGGTGATGGATTGATTTATAGAGAATGATGAAAACGTTCCGCCATGGGGAAGAGGCGTCTCGCGCGCGCCGCGCGTGCGTGGCGTGAGGCCATTCGCACCTCAACGTCAAGCGTGTGAGTGCTAGTGTTTATGAGCGTGAATCACGTCCTAAGGGACGTGAAAGGGAGGAGCTGGCAGAGCGAGTGCGAGCGAGGCTCATTCACCGCTGGACAGGGCACCGATTTTTGTCTGTGGCTCTGCAACGGAGACACTCAGAGATACATACTGCTCCGTGTCCCTCGCAGCCTTGCGATAATCACCCTCCGGGGGCATGGTGGTATTACCGAAGCGGTCCAATCTCAGATTCGTTTTGCAGTTCTCTTTCTTGTCTTGGGGAGAATTTCGCTCTGACCTCTCATCGGCAGCAACTGGTGCTGCTAACTGCAGCTCAAGCTGCCCATGAAAAGGGTCGAAACCCAGTATGCGCTGTCAGCACATGCTGCTGACAATGAGGAGTTGAACTCGATGTCGGCCACGGAGTTTAATACTATCCCACTAGTGCGTGAGTAGCTGGAGAGAGGAACAGAAACAGTTTCTGTCTCTTTGTGCTCTGCATCGGCGGACTTGATTGGAACAAAATATTGTACTAATGCATGAGTGAGTAGTGAACAGCAGATAGTTAAAGGCAGAGTTCACAATGAAAACTGTGCTTCAGTTTCCACTAGGAATGGGTAGTGGAGAGCATACTGTAACGTTGGCGTCGAAAGAACTCATGGAAACGAGCCAGGAAGAGCCCTAAAAGGGCCCTAATTTGCCACTTTCAGCGCAAGGCAAACCCCAAAAGCTCAATGCCCACCCTAAGACGTGAACAAATGAAAATTCGAGATCGCGAGATAAGTCATGGTTTCCGATCAATAGTCCCCTTTGGGAGAATCTCTCGCGCTAGCAGCGTGATCCTACCGCGATGGTACCGTGTTCTTCTACCCCTAGTCCCGCAATCCGCATTCGTTCCGCGAAAGTTACCCAATCCACCTATCCGTTGACTTTCTCGTGCTTTTACCGTGATGGTACTGCGATTGCTACTAAGTTTACCGCGCTAGTATCGTGGTGCACTCGCGATCCGCGATGGTACCGTGATCGCTTCCCCCCGGTCCCGTTCTCTAATGATGTGCAGATTTATAAAGCCGCGTGAAATACGGCGCGTGCAATAACTTATAGCTTTGCGTTGATCTGATAGGCAACACCCGCTCGGGTGAAACACCGAGAGAGCATGGATGATAGGACAGGGATGGACGCTGGCAGAATCTCGCGATCGTCCCGCATTAGTTCCGGGCTCGATTCCTTGCGGTTCCGCGATATAAAACCCCGAACACATCAATGTACTGACGCCATGAAGTTCGGTACAGAGCTTCGGGGATCCAAACGGCTCATTCTTGTTCAAACACAAAATCATTAACAAGTTTGGTCAGCTCAGTACGCTCAGGAGAGCTCTGCAGCAATAGTAGATAACAATGTTCCGACGAGTCGTTGTAAGGCGCAATTCATAATCGTCAGCGCTCTGTGTTACGCGCGTCACGTGCTTGCGGCGACAACGAAAACGCCAGCGTGGACGCCATGGCGGAGCGGAGAAAAGTGGACCTTAACTTTTCCAAACACGCGATTTCTGTGCACGCGTTCATCACCATGGTAGCAAAGGATAATACTGGAATCAAATATTATGAAACGCAATGAAATTGATGGTGTATTAATAAGCTACTGCGGAGCGGGCGTCAGATGTGTGCCGCGTGGGCGTGTCGTCACGCCACTCTTACTCCAACGCCACGCCTGCGCATAGCGCGCTGGCTTTGAGCAGTACGAATAACGCCCAAGCAGCAATAAATATGATTGTGCCGAAGTTGAGTGAAGGCGAATTTGCATGATCGAAAAGTGTTCTAATCATGGTATTTTCATTGAAGAAATCGGCGAATTTTCACCCTTTTTCGCGTCGCCGAAATTGAAAATTGTCGCGTCGTCAAGTGTGTTGCGCCTCATGATATTGTGTGCCGTATCATGACGGTAGCGTTTCGCAGGAAGCGTGCACCGAGCCATAAGGAATGGGAAGCGATCAATGAGCAGCGAGTGCAGCGTCGTGGAGAATAAGCAATGCTCCGTCGAATGCGTGTTGCGCTTTATGGGAAGTATCGTTCCTTTCAGAATGTGAGAAGAGTCTTTGAAGGCGATTAGCGCAACATCGGAAGCGTGCGCCACGTCATTGGGATAGCGCATCGTTGAGGGGGGGGGCGAGCGCGATTCCAAGGAAAGTGCATAGCTCTCAACAGGAAAAGTACAGCGCGAATGAGTAGCGAAAGTGAGAAGCTCTTGGTTTGGAGCGTGCTCAATCTTGAGAAGTGGGTAGCGCCTCTCAGGCAATTCGGGGGACACTCCGCGTAAGACTTCCGTTAGGAGAAAAAAACACAGATCTAAGTGGAGTCATACGATAAAGAGCAGCGGGAGTTCAGCATCGCGACGCTCGTGATGACGTCATAATCACGGTCGAGGCACTACCTAAAGGCTTAGCGGGAGACCCCCAACGAGCAGCCGAACGATGACGTCATTGACCTCACGGGTTATTCATTTTATAATCACTACAAGCATGACGCCCTGGGTTGTCGCGGTCCCACGGCGGAGAAGGTCCCCGCCTGGGTCCACGACAGGGAAGGAATCTTCGCCATTGTCTGCGTTGAGGAACCACCCTCTCCGCGGATTGTGGCGAAAGCCGCCTTCGCCCCCCCCCCCCAGCCATGAGGATAGCTGTCAAAGATGTGCCGGCCTCCGGAGAGGAACTCAAAGTCACCTTCCAGTGCCGGAATTCGAATGCCGAATGAGGAATCGAGTGAGATGAGACGCCTTTTATACCGGCTGTGCATGTGATAAACACTTTAGGACGTGATCATTCGATTTGTTATGTTTTTTCGTGCCTGCCACTGCAGCCGTGCCTGCGGTCAAGTGAGATGTGAATGAGTGAGGTGAGGAGGTGCATCTAACCTCGCCTATTACCGGCTTGTTTATTTATTCATTTATTGTAGCCAATATAAAAAATATCAATGCTCATAACAAACAAATTAGCAAGCAATTATCGGCCATGTAATAGAGAAAAAGGGTAGCGAAATTCCTGACAAGAGCCGTGCTATGATAGAAAATATTTCGATCATTTAAATACTTCATATTGTTGGGGCTGTGGCTTGTTGATCGGATTCACAGAAAGGGAGGAGTCCAAGGCCCAGTTCGGCTGACTAAGTTGCATTAACATAGCTGGAGAATCGTGAGCAGCGCATGCAGCCAACAAACTGCACCCGACACTCCAGGTTTTCTGTGTGCTTGATCAAAAAGTTCCTTCTGTCGATCATGCCTTTTGTGTTGCCTAGTGTGACTTTAGATTTTTGTGCAGACATGCGTCAGCGCGGCTGGAATATCCCGCAACATATTAGAGGAGAGACGCGTCAAAGGAGCTGTCACTGATCGGAATATCCTCCAGTCACGGCGTTTGGCTCCTACCTACGTACATTGTGCCCGACTGAAACTGTCCGCCCACGCGGTCGGAGGGCGCGTCGCGAGGCCATCTGGGATAGATTTTTTTCGGGCGAGCCTTTCCGCGGTTGTGAGCAGCTAACTTGAGTATTATTCAATATTTGTCCAATAATCCTGCTAATGGATTTGAAAGTCTAGAAAATACCTATTTCACGGCCAACACGCACGCCGATCACTTGGGCGGACAGTGTTATTCTGGCAGGCTTTTTCCTTTTTGTGGCTTGGCCAAATCAGAGCCATCGATCGCTACCAGGGGTGTGCGGCAAAGGAATTTCAAATTTCGGCAAACGGCAACGGCAACGGCAAACCCCAAAAATGACAGGCAAACGGCAAACGGCAAAACGGCAAACGGCGAAATCTGTTTATGCTATAATACACCAACATTTGCGTAGAAGGAAGGGTTGCCAACTTCAGATGGAGTTTCGGGATGCAATTTTAATATGTTCTAGGGGAAGCACAATGTTCCAGTATACCAAGCTCAAAGTCTGCTAAACCCTCAGGCAGTCACTAAAAAGGTGAAAATCTGATCAAGGCCAAAACGGTTCGGCCGAAGAGAGTAGAGCCGATTTAACGATTGAATTACCTTTAGATGTGTTCAAAATAGATGTAGAAAATTTTGGTGTATTGATTCTGATTAGATCAGAAACTATGCATTGTTGCCCAATTTCTGATCTGTTCTGAACATACACAAAGGTAATTCAATCGTTAAATCAGCTCTACTCACTTCGGCCGAGCCGTTCTGGCCTTGTTCCAATTTGGACCTTTTTAGGGTCTGCCTGAGGCATTTAGTAGATTTTTATGTATGGGATATTGGAAAACTGCCCTCCCCTAGAACATATCAAAACATTCCGAAACTCTATCTGATGTAGGCAACCCTTTCTTGTTAGTCGTGTCGTATTCCATGCAATATCTGCCAGTTACTATGAGCCTGACGTTTCAATGGCCTTCACAGGAAGAAAAGTCCTATTAATCAGAAGCTGCTTGAAAGCCTCAGGTTAACAGGAGTCACTACCAAGACCAACACGGCTGTAAGCTTCTCCATTGCCGGCGATAATTCTGTTAATTCCTCTCCATTTGAAGTTTGCGTACAAATCAATGCTAGAGATTCAAAAAATGGGCGTCTTCTTGAGCAGCGCAAAGTGTTACTGGTCCGCAAATGATTTTCTGAAAGGAGCCTGCAGCCAGCGCGTCCCAGCCTAGTCGATCCGGGGAAGATCAGCAAACCGTAAGCAAGCTTGTTGCGATGGGAGTGTACGCCGACCGAAAGAGTGTGGATGATACAGGTACCACAATCAGGTGCGAATAGAAGGGTTAATACGAGATGATTGGTCGGAATTGATGGCCAGACAGTTCACACCGCGATCAACAGCGCGCGGTTTAGGTTATAACCGGAGTCACAAATTTTACTGTTAGTAGCAAGTAGTAGGCTCAAGGATTTCAATTTCGCTCATTTCAAACTACGATTGAATGGTTACCCTTGCGAAGCTACAGGAATGGAGTGAGACAAGTTTAGTTGAACGCAGCGCTCACGATAAAAGCAGCTCTTTGAATTTTCAAATCAAGAGCTCTGAGGGGCATGTTGATCGAATGCACAGAATGAGGGCGTTTTACTGGTATGTACATGCGACAGGCGCGACGGTAAGTCTGCTGCGCTGACTTCGTCGCTGGAGCGCCGCGTGCAGTAGCCAGCTGGACTGCTCTTGGGCTCTTTCCTTTCTACGTATTCGGCCCGCAAGCTGGCACGTGGCCAATTACAGCCACAATGTCGGCTAGACACAAGCAATAAATTTGTCCCAAACTTGCAGGTGTGGTTTACTCGCCCCACTCACCTCTCCTAACTGGCTCACCGAGGAAAAGGGTGGAGCAGAGTACACCACGTTCAAGTTTCGGGCCGTATATTAGTGGTTGCTCGTTTTGAGCCGGCTTCCCACACTGTTGATTTGTTGCAATGGGCCTGTAACCCTTGGATTTCTGGTGAAAAAATTGAGATGCGGTTTTAATCGTTGCCTTCGAAGATTTTAAATTTTTTCATCTTTACACCATTTCCTAGCAAACCCAGGTCTGCCATTAAGTCAACCTTTCATTTCAGCTAATGATCTCGAAATCGAAGATATCATTGACCACTGCCTTTAATGACCGCCTTGAATATTGTTCAACTTTTAAAAAGCCGGACAAAGTGTTTGCAGAACTGATAATTTTCCTGTCCCAATTATTACCATCAGCCAACCAACCGACGAAAAGTGGGTCTATATACACAAATTCTCCACTGGTTCATATGTCTAGATAAGGCTACTTTTTCGCTACAGCTTTGATATGACTTGGTTTTGTAATCCTAGAACTTGCAGTGATCGGTATGCCTCTGAAAAAGGTTTTTTTGCAGTTTTGGCACTCCTAAAGACACAGTACACCCTCAGATATGAGTTTTGAGATTTTCATGTAATTGTGTAGAAGACCCCTCCTGTATAACACGTGCCAAGTGCGAGATCTCAATTCCTCCATATAAGTGAGATATAAGTGACCACCACAGGCCCGTCCCGCTAACAGACCTTCGAACTCGATAGCGGCTCGATGGATGGATGAATTCAAACAAGTCGTCGTTCTTCAGATCATTGCTGGATTGTCTCCATATCCTGGCTCGCTCTCGCGCAACGATTGCAAATGAAGAAAAATACAGACCTGAGACAACCTCGTCCACCAATTTTTCACCCTCAAAAAATCAGGCATCTTTAGGGAGCCATAATTCTGTTCAGAGGGGTCTTGGACGATTCCAGAGATATCACTGTGATCCAGTGTTTGATTCTCTCTCAAGACAAGCATGAAATCCGAGAATCAATTTCTTGGGTGTCCTGTGCCTTTAAAGGACTAAGAATTTGATGATTAACAAAAAAGAACATCTGGAAGCTCCCAGAAGCATTTTGAACTCAAAACGAAACTCTCTCTGATTACCCAGTCAAGATGTTTTCATAAGCACCACCTACTGAAAGGGTACAATTATACATTGAATGAGCCCGGGACCAGGAGCTGGAACTAGTCAAAATAATTAGTGTAGCAGCTCCGAATCGCTGACCAACACAGAGGGCTGCAGTGAGGGCGAATCCTGTTGTTTCCAGCAGATTTTGCCGAAATTTGCCCGTTTAAGTGAAAGATTTCGGCAAACGGCAGCAGCAACAGCAACAAACCCCAAAAATGGCCGGCAATCGGCAATCGGCAAACGGCAATTGCCGCACACCCCTGATCGCTACTCTGCGGTCAAATGCAACGAGGTAGGGACAATCATGTAGCAAAACTTATTTGACGGAAACCAAACTAGCCTTCCAACTAAACTAGCCTAAGATCTTGTTGAAAAAAACTAAAAACCCACTTCAACCGCATCATTTTCGCCGACCCAGAGAAATCAAAAACTCTTCCAGATTTCATCGTTTATACACAGAATGTATTCGCCACTCGCCGCCGTGACATTGGCTAAACTGCATAGAAGGAATGAAAGGTATTGATTGGGCACTGCTGATTTCAATGGATTTTTAGCTTAGCTATAGTTACAGCTATGGTTTAATAACTCCTCCATATACGTTAACGTGGGTTAAATAGAAAATCTGAGTGCATACAATGCGCAAAATGCCACAAAACGCTTACGAAGAAACCGACGAGAACTGCATGCAAGTACAGGAATAGCGGTTGTTTTTGTTATGTGCTAAAAGTGGACGAGTTATGCCCTCGCGGTTGATACAGCGAAGCCGATAGACTCCTTCTGCCTGTACCTCAGATATTCGTGGGGAAGTTCCCGAGAACGACAGCAGAACTTCCCTCGAAACAACTGGGGAACTCTCCCCGATATGGGGGGGGGGAGGCGAAGGGGACGTCTCGACGCAAGAGTATTGGTGAAGTTCCCACAGCAGGAGTTCTCTTGTTCTCCCGACTGCAGGTCTTCCCGCGACCTTCCGACTGCAGATCTTCCCATTGTTCAATGAATGATCAAAAATCAGCTTGCTAGAACTCGCTGTTTTCGACAGTCTCCTGTTCCTGAAAAACTGCGATCGGTTCAAAAATATTCACCTCTGATTACAGAGCAGCTCATTAGCTCCTCTGAAATCCAGACAGAGATGCCTTACGCAGTCCTTGAGTGGCAGATCTACCATCTAAACCTGCGAAGTGAGACCAACTCGCGACTAGCCCGTCTGCATCATCGTATACGCTGCGCCTTTGATTTCGCGTTCATCATGTTCGGGGGAGGCCATGGGAACAACCGTGAAGCGAACTTCTCTTGTTCTCCCCGAGTTGACTGTTTCGATCGCCTTATCGTTGTGTATAATTCGAGGGAGAGGCAGAGACGTCCCCTCCGGAGGTGTCTCGCTGCCTCCCCTCGGCCAATAAATAACGACCAAATCAGGTCTGTTGTCCTCGGGAACTTCCCCACAAATTTCTGAGTACTAGAACGCTCACCTCGTTGGAAGCATCAAAAACCGACTCAAGAGTTTTGACTAGTTTTTTACGCTTCCAACGGCGTGAGCGTCCTACTAGGGGCCATACGACCCAAGTAAAGTTGCTATCATGTTTCGGGCGTGTCTGCTGCCTTCAACAGCAGGGTTCGCGATAAAAGCGGTAGTTTTATTATCCTCATGAGAAGGTAGATCTGGCCGTCACAAAAGTGAAAATAAGGGAAATGGAGAAAAACACTGAAGCGCAAGTTATGACGGGTGTCCGCCAGCCCCCAATTATTGAGATTTGTATAATTGCCTGCTTTGCCATCTTTTATACTTATTTATTTTTACGCGAACGTTAATTCACGCTTGAAGTCATAAAACACAAACATTTGAATAGAATGTTTATAACAACAAATAAGGAAGGACGGAAATATACTGCTTCAGAAGTAATTTTTGAGCACCTCTAAAGACTATTGACTACTTTAGGAGCAAAATGAAATACGGATAAGCAGGCAATCACGAAAATCTCGTTAATTGGGAGGCGTGGTGACATCTGTAACTGGCCGCTTTACCTTGTATTAGCGCGCGTTTTCCCGCCAATTTTCACTTTTTTCACTTGTTTTTACTTTTTGTGATGACCAAATCTACATTTTCATGAATAGAGAGCTCAAAATGATTTTCATCGCAAATCCTGCCTTGAGTAAATTGCTTTGTATCATATATAGTATTTCAGCTGGGGCTCATCAAAAACATGATAAAGTTCAAGTTCATTGCAGACATGTGATACCCATGTACATTTCCAGAATTGGAGTTTAGAATGCATAGTTTGTTGAATTGGGAAAAAAAATAACGACCTTGTAATATTTACGACGATAGATTAAACCTAATTCTCTGAAAAATGATCATGAAAGTTCCTACACTGCATTTTACTAGATTTCGCACCTGGACTCTGGCTTCAACGTGATAGAAGAAGGAGCGAGGTCCATAGACCAAATGCGATGGATACAACGCCTATACAGTGCTTGTTTGAAGAGGCTTCGCGCTATGCATGAGGAGAATCTAAAAACTGGCGTTTTCTGCTTGTTTTTCTTCTTAATTTTTCTTTTTGAAAACCGCTTTCTGTTTTACAATGACACGAAATGGTTTTGGAAGGCCATACGACTGCCACTACTTGTCATAGGCTTGGTTAAACGACCATTTTTTGAGGAAAATAGGTTAACTCCGTCATAGTACCGCGGCATTGGTAATATTTCCGCAGCCAGTGGATGGGAATGAGCATTAAGAATCCAACTTTGAACCCGATAAGCCCAGAACCAAGAGACGCGTAAAAACAGTTTCTCCAAAAACCAAAGACTTTTGGGCACTATTGTATGTAAAGAACAGAGCTGAAGAATAAGGCTTGTAGAACAAGAGGTCAATTGGCGCGTGTGGGGAATTCAACGAATTCGATGGTCATTCCATCTGCCCTGCAGATGGACAACGAACGTTCTGATTGCATCCGTAGCAGGCGTGCAGTCCAGCCACGTGGAACCATGACAACGCAATTCAGCTAATTCTAGTGCCTACCATAGCCAGGCCGAGTGCAAAAGTGGAGATATCCCTAATCTTCCTGGTATTCGCTTGTGAAAATGAGACAAGAGGAAGATGAAAAAAATGAAGCTGCTATGAGGCTGTATACGACGCTAAAGAGCTGGTACTACTGGTCTACCTACCGCTTCCTCAGTAACTCCAGTCAGCGGTGCTCAAGAGAATCAGTCGAAGAACGCTGGCTTAGCAACCGAATTCTTCGAGAAATGGAAGAAAAAAGGGATTAAGGAAGAAGGGAGAAATCTTCAGAGAAAATACGCAACGTTTTTGGAGCATACTTAAAAGCATTTGGCTGTGCGGAACAATATTCCGCTTCCGTTATCGACTTGCATTTGTCAAACCCGGACCTTTAGTTAAAATAGTGCTACACGGGTGGTGTTGAAGTATAGGCAAAGAGGTGCTTGGAGGCATCATGAGGGCTGAAAAACACTTTTGACCTCTTGTGTTCAATTCAATATCTAAGCCTGGCTGAGATCCTCAGCAAAGTTTGGGTTTCTAAAATTAGAGGCAGATCAAAAGTGAACTTTCCTATTGTCACCGGGTAGTTTTTTTAAACTTTTTGATTTTAATCGTGCGGTATTCGCTCCGACAGGATTCAAAATAAAGGTTCAACAAAAATCTGATGAAGATATCGTCGGTGAGAGCCTGGAAGTTCACTTCTATCGATCTTCAAACACCATGCTGCCGCCCGCTTCATCTGCACCTGGAACAGCCTGGACTGCTTTTTGGAGGACAGGCTGTACACTGTTTCCCGGGAGAGGCCGCTACATACTAATTTTGGAACTGCCTATTGGGTCGTTTTCTGGGGCGAAGATCAAAGTCTGCATAGAATGCCTCAGAGTGATTTTATGTAGTTTGAATAATTATTGATTTATTGATTGACTGAAACTATATTGAATCACGATGAAATGTAAGCAGGACTGACGCAGCGACGGAACGTGAGAATGAGACAGCCCATCGTTTTGATCTCTTCCGTTTCCGATATTCCGTTTCTCAGCGTTTTTTGAGCCATTTTCTTACCGTTTCTGTTTCCGAAATCTTGAAAAAGATTTTCACACAGCCTCCGACTCAGAGGCTGCCGCTCCGGTACCTTATAGGCTGTGACATAAGCTGAGGGAGTTGACATTGAGAATGCGCGAATATAGAGGCAAAAATACTTCAACAGGAGTGAATAAGAGGAGATATATCATCTGTTGCATTTCGAAATCAAATTAAACAGCATGCACCAGTTTTCAAAAACTCTTGTGACCCGGTATTCCACGGAACTACTGCTCAACTGCCATCTTGAAGATCATCTCTTTCTGACGGCAGTGCTCTGCATTCTCACTGATCAAGGAGCTTACATCTGATTCCACGACCACTTGGATGTCTGGTCGTGTTCGATCGACATGTCCAGACGGCCCTCGCTCAACTTGCCATCTATACCACTTTACACCCACAGCTTGTCAGAGTCTACGGCTAACTGGCATCTGAAAGGAGTTCTCCTGCGGGGCACAGCTTTCAGGCACAACTTGCAGAGAAAACGGAACATTTTCGGTCGCACTTTGTATATGTGATCTGTGGTGGCATTTCTAGCGAACTTTTTGACACAATTACCACTACAAAAACTGGCGTGAATAGCCGATAAATTGCGTGTAAAACTTTGCGACCAATGATTTTGTTTTGATCGGTAAGGAAGGGTCTAGTACCCTTAGTGAGAGATACACTGAAAAAGGAGAAAACATTCGTAAACCTTATTTCTAGCCCATAAGACCTCAAATCGTTCCAGCATTGTTAGTTTAAAGTTTTTTCTCACTGTTTTTACTTGCTCGCCAGAGGACCTTCCTGACTGCGTGATTTTGACTCTGGTAACCTATGGAGCGCCTGCCAAATCCATTTCCAATATCACTACATATAATGATCACACTATCTACATGTACCAACAAGAGCCACATCAACTCAACATAATTTCACTGGTATTTGAAAATCAGTTTGATAGCCAAATCTACTGAAACAATTTCACGACATTTTAGAGCAATGGCAAATCCTTAACCTTTTCTGCGGAGCTACCTTTCAGAAATTAATGAAGGTTTTCCGGGCGGGAAGGTACGTGACCGGGTAGGTAACTTTGCACCTACCTGCCGTCATCCGCCCTCTCATGGTTCGGAACAACCTGCCTACTATTATTCGCTCAAAAATATCCAACGGAAGACTGCGGTAACAAGGTGCACGCGTCGCGCACGTTCATGGGGGCGCAGAAACGCAGAGATTAGAATAAGCGCAGCGGACGCCCATACGCCCCTACGCTGCCATTAACAAGTGTACGGGACCCATGCAGGAGTGCGCCGGACGCCATAGAAAGTGTACGGGACCCATGTAAGAGTGCACCACACGTCATAGAAAGTACGGGACCTATGCAAGAGTGCACCAGGCGCCATAGAAAGTGTACAATCGGGACCCATGAAAGAGTGCATGTCGGACGATGCGTAGGAAGTGTACAGAACCCATGTTAGAAGGCGCCAGACGTCGTAGGATGGTGCTTTTGGGACCCATGGTAGAGTGCGCCGAACGCCATAGAAAGTGTGCGTGAGCCATGTAAGAAATTCACCAGACGCCGCCAGGAGTACGAGACCCGTGTAGAGAGAGTGCGCCGGACGCCGGTAGATATTGCAGGACCCGTAACGAGTGCCGGACGCCATAAAGTGTACGGACCCATGTAAGAGTGCGCTGGACGCCATGGAAAGTGTACGGGACCATGTAAGAGTGCGCCGAAGACGCCAGAAAGTGTACGGGACCCCGTCAGGATGCACCAGGCGTCGTGGGTGGTGTACGGGACCCATGGTGGGAGTGCCAGACGCCTGCCGAGCCGTGAGCCATGTAGCAGAGTGCGCCGGACGCCGCGGGAAGGTGTGGGGACCCATGTGGGGAGTGCGGATCAGCAGAAAGTGTGCAGGACCCGCGAAAGAGTGCATCCGGACGCCATAGGAAGTGTACGAAACCCATGAAGAGTGCGCCAGACGCCATAGGTAGTGACATGGACCCATGGTAGAGAGTGCGCCGAACGCCATAGAAAGTGCATTGCGTGACCCATGTAGCGGAGTGCACCAGATTACAGAAAGTGTACGAGACCCATGTAAGAGTGCGCCGGACGCCATAGAAAGTGTACGGGACCCATGTAGGAGTGCGCCGGACGCCATAGAAAGTGTACGACCCATGGTGAGCGACGCCATGGAAAGTGTACGACCCATGTAAGAGTGCGCCGAACGCCATAGAAAGTGTACGGAACCCACGTCAGAGCGCACCAGGCGTCGTAGGTAGTACGGGACCCATGTAAGAGTGCGCCGAACGCCATAGAAAGTGTACGTGACCCATGTAAGAGTACCGGACGCCATAGAAAGTGTAGGGACCTATGTAGGAGTGCGTGCGCCGGACGCCATAGAAAGTGTACGGGACCCATGAAAGAGAGTGCATCAGACGTCGTGAGAAGCGTACGGGACCCATGTTAGAGTGCGCCGGACGTCGTAGAAAGTGACAAATGTGGGAGCCATGCAAGAGTGCGCGAATGCTATAGAAAGTGTACGTGAGCTATGTAAGGGTGCATCAGACGCTACATGAAGGCTGCATACGGGACCCGTGTAAGAGTGCGCCGGACGCCATAGAAAGTGTGCGTGAGCCATGTAAGAGTGCACCAGACGCCATAGAAGGTATACGGGACCCGTGTAAGAGTGCGCCGGACGCCAGAGAAGGTGTACGGGACCCATGTAAGAGTGCACCACACGCCATAGAAAGTGTACGGGGCTCATGTAAGATTGCACCAGCCGTCGTAGGAAGTGTACGGGACCCATGTAAGAGTGCAGCATACGCCATAGAAAGTGTACGGGACCCATGTAAGAGTGCGCAAGATGGTGTGGTGGGACCCATGTAAGAGTGCGCTCGGACGCCAGAGAATGTACGGGACCCATGTAAGAGTGCACCAGACGCCATAGAAAGTGTACGGGACCCATGTAAGAGTGCGCCAGCCGCCGTAGGAAGTGTACGGGACCCATGTGTATGAGTGCATCCCGGACTCTATAGAAAGTGTACGGGACCCATGGCGTGGAGCCGGACGCCACAGAAAGTGTACAGGGACCCATGTAGGAGTGCGCCGGACGCCATAGAAAGTGAACGGGACCCATGTAAAGAGTGCGCCAGACGCCATAGAAAGTGTACGAACTCCATGCAGGGAGTGCGCTGGACGCCGATAGAAAGTGTACGGGACCCATGTAGGAGTGCTGCAGAAAGTGTGAGAGGGACCCATATTGAGAGTGCGCCCGACGCCATAGAAAGTTTACGGGACCCATGCAGAGCGCCCGGACGCCATAGAAAGTGTACGGGACCCATTTAAGAGTGCGCCGAATGCCATAGAAAGTGTACGGAACCCAGGAGCAAGTGCACCAGACGCCATAGAAAGTGTACGGTACCCATGCCGTAAGAGTGCAGCATACGCCATGGAAAGTGCGTACAGGACCCATGTAAGAGTGCCGGAGCGCGAAAGTGTGCAGGACCCATGTTAGAGTGCGCCGGACGCCATAGAACGTGCGGGAGCCACATGTAAGAGTGCACCAGATGCCATAGAAAGTGTACGGCACCACATGTAAAGTGCAGCCTACGCCATGGAAAGTGTACGGGACCCATGTGGGAGTGCGCAGATGGATGATGCGGGACCCATGTTCAGAGTGCGCCGGACGCCATAGAATGTGTGCGGCGAGCCATGTAAGAGTGCGCCAGACGCCATAGAAAGTGTACGGACCCATGTAAGAGAGTGCACCAGACGTCGTAGGGAAAGTGTACGGGACCCATGTATAGGTGCATCGGACTCTATAGAAAGTGCACGGGACCCATGTAAGAGTGCAGCATACGCCATAGAAAGTGCATGGGACCCATGCGTAGGAGTGCGCCGATCGCCATAGAAAGTGTACGGGACCCATGTAAGAGTGCGCTAGACGCCATAGAAAGTGTACGGGACCCATGTAGGAGTGCGCCGGACGCCATGGAAAGTGTACGGGACATTTAAGAGTGCGCCGGACGCCATAGAAAGGTGTACGGAACCCATGTAAGAGTGCGCCGGACGCCATAGAAAGTGTACGGGACCCATGTAAGAGTGCAGCAGACGCCATAGAAAGCGTACGGGACCTGCGTAGCAGGAGTGCGCAGAAAGTGTGAGGGACCCATGTAAGAAGTGCGCCGGACGCCATAGAAAGTGCATGACCCATGTAAGAGTGCGCCGGACGCCATAGAAAGTGTACGGGACCCATTTAAGAAAGCGACGAATGCCATAGAAGGTGTATGGAACCCAGGTAAGAGTGACGCCAGACGCCGTTAGAAAGTGTACGGGACCCATGTAAGAGTGCGCCAGACGCCATGGAAAGTGTTGGGACCCATGTAGAGAGTGCGCCATAGAAAGTGTACGGTACCCATGTTAGAGTGCGCCGGACGCCATAGAAAGTGTACGGAACCCACGTAAGAGTGCGCCAGACGCCTTAGAAAGTGTACGGGACCCATGTAAGAGTGCAGCATACGCCATGGAAAGTGCATGGGACCATGTAAGAGTGCGTGCCAGACGCCATAGAAAGTGTACGGACCCATGTAAGAGTGCGCCGGACGCCATAGAAAGTGTACGGGACCTATGTAAGAGAGTGCAGCTTACGCCATAGTGGAATGTGCGATGCCCATGTAAGCGTGCGCCGGACGCCATAGAAAGTGTATGGACCCATGTAAGAGTGCAGCATACGAAAATAGAAAGTGTACGGGACCCATGTGGGCGCAGAAAGTGTGCGGGACCCATGTAAGAGTGCGCCGGACGCCAGAGAAAGTGTACGGGACCCATGTAAGAGTGCCGGACGCCTATATGGAATGTGTACGGGACCCATGTAAAGAGTACGCAGACGCCATAGAAAGTGTACGGGACCCATGTAAGAGTGCGCTGACGCCATAGAAATGTGTACGGGACCCATGCAAGAGTGCGCCCGGACGACGCCATAGAAAGTGTACGGGACCCATGTAGGAGTGCGCCGACGCGCCGGGAAAGTGGAGGACCCATGTAAGAGTGCGCCGGGCGCCATAGAAAGTGTACGGGACCCATGTAAGAGTGCGCCGAACGCCATAGAAAGTGTACGGAACCCATGTAAGAGTGCACCAGATGCCAAGTAGAAAGTGTACGGCACCCATGTAAGAGTGCAGCATACGCCATGGAAAGTGTACAGGACCCATGTAGGAGTGTTTCAGAAAGTGTGCGGGACCCATGTAAGAGTGCGCCGGACGCCATAGAATGTGTGCATGGGACCTAATGTAAGAGTGCGCCGGACGCCATAGAAAGTGTACGGGACCCATGTAAGAGTGCGCCTACGCCATGGGAAAGTGTACGGGACCCATGTAAGAGTGCGCAGATGCCATGAAAGTGTGTACGGGACCCATGTTAGAAAGTGCGCCGGACGCCATAGAAAGTGTGCGGGACCCATGCGTAAGAGTGCGCCGTTCAGACGCCATAGAAAGTGCACGGGACCCATGGCAGAGTGCGCCGGACGCCGTCGTAGGAAGTGTGCGGGACCCATGTATAGAGTGCGCCGGACGCCATAGAAAGCGTACGGGACCCATGTAAAGAGTGCAGCATACGCCGCAGAAAGTGTACGGGACCCATGTAAGAGTGCGCCGGACGCCATAGAAAGTGTACGGACCCATGTAAGAGTGCGCTAGACGCCATAGAAAGTGTACGGACCCATGTAGGAGTGCGCCGGACGCCATGGAAAGTGTACGGGACCCATGTAAGAGTGCGCCAGATGCCATAGAAAGTGTACGGGACCCATTAAAGAGTGCGCCAGACGCCATAGAAAGTGTACGGGACCCATGTAAGAGTGCAGCACAGAAATGGAAAGTGTACGGACTGACCCATAATAAGCGTGCGCCATAGAAAGTGTACGGGACCCATGTTAAAGTGCGCCGGACGCCATAGAAAGTGTACGGGACCCATGTAAGAGTGCGCCGGACGCCATAGAAAGTGTACGGGACCCATTTAAGAGTGCGCCGAACGCCATAGAAGGTGTACGAACACATGTAAGAGTGCACCAGACGTCACTTAGAAAGTGTAAGGGCACCTATGTAAGAGTGCGCCAGACGCCATAGAAAGTGTACGGGAACCCATGTAAGAGTGCGCGCCAGAAAGAGTGTACGACCCATGTAAGAGTGCGCCGGACGCCATAGAAAGTGTACGGGACCCATGTAAGAGTGCGCCAGACGCCATAGAAAGTGTACGGGACCCATGTAAGAGTGCAGCATACGCAATATGGAAAGTGTACGGGACCCATGTAAGTGCGCAGAAAGTGTACGGGACCCATGTAAGAGTGCGCCGGACGCCATAGAAAGTGTACGGGACCCATGTAAGAGTGCGCCTACGCCATGGAAAGTGTACGGGACCCATGTAAGAGAGAGTGCGCCAGACGCCATAGAAAGTGTACGGGACCCGTAAGAGTGCGCCGGACGCCATAGAAAGTGTACGGGACTCCATGCAAAGTGCGCCGGACGACGCCATAGAAATGTGTACGGGACCCATGTGGTAAGAGCCACCAGACGCCATAGGAAGTGTACGGTGCCCATGTAAGAGTGCACCAGGCGCCATAGAAAGAGTGCGAGACCCATGTAAGAGTGCGCTGCATCAGACGCCGTAGAAAGTGTATGAAACCCATGTAAGAGTGCGCCAGACGCCATAGAAAGTAGTACGGGACCCATGGTAGAGTGCGTCGGACGCCAGAAAGTGCGGGACCCATGTAAGAGTGCGACGCCAGACTATAGAAGTGCACGGGACCCATGTAAGAGTGCGCCGGACGCCATAGAAAGTGTACGGGACCCATGTAAGAGTGCGCCGGACGCCGTAGAAAGTGCATGGGACCCATGTAAGAGTGCGCCGGACGCCATAGAAAGTGTACGGGACCCATGTAAGAGTGCGCCGGACGCCAGAGAAACTGTACGGGACCCATGTAAGGGTGCGCCGGGCACCATAGAAAGTGTACGGGACCCATGTAAGAGTGCGCCTGGACGCCATAGAAAGTGTACGGGACCCATGTAAGAGTGCACCAGACGCCATAGAAAATGTACGGGACCCATGTAAGAGGGCGCCGGACGTCATGGAAAGTGTATGGGCCCCAATTAAGAGTGCGCCAGACGCCATAGAGAAAGTGTACGGGACCCATGTAAGAGTGCGCCGGACGCCATAGAAAGTGTACGGGACCCATGTAAGAGTGCGCCGGACGCCATAGAAAGTGTACGGGACCCATGTAAGAGTGCGCCGGGACGCCATAGAAAGTGCATGGGACCCATGTAAGAGTGCGCCGGACGCCATAGAAAGTGTAGGGGCCCCATGTAAGAGAACGCCGGACGCCGCATAAAGTGTACGGGACCCATGTAAGAGTGCGCCGAACGCCGTTAAAGTGTACGGGACCCATGTACGAGAACGCCGGACGCCGCAGAAAGTGTACGGGACCCATGTAAGAGTGCGCCGAACGCCGTTAAAGTGTACGGGACCCATGTACGAGAACGCCGGACGCCGCAGAAAGTGTACGGGATCCACGTAAGAGTGCGCCGGACGCCATAGAAAGTGTACGGGACCAATGTAGGAGTACGCCGGATGTCAGAGAAAGTGTGTGGGACCCATGTAAGAGTGCGCCGAAAGCCGTAGAAAGTGTACGGGACCCATGTAAGAGTGCGCCGGACGCCATAGAAAGTGTACGAGACCCATTTAAGAGTGCGCCGGACGCCATGGAAAGTGTACGGGACACATGTAAGAGTGCGCCGAATGCCATACAAGGTGTACGGAACCCATGTAAGAGTGCGCCGGACGCCATAGAAAGTGTACGGGACCCATGTAAGAGTGCGCCGGACGCCATAGAAAGTGTACGGGACCCATGTAAGAGTGCGCCGGACGCCATAGAAAGTGTACGGGACCCATGTAAGAGTGCGCCGGACGCCATAGAAAGTGTACGGGACCCATGTAAGAGTGCGCCGGACGCCATAGAAAGTGTCCGGGACCAATGTAAGAGTGCGCCGGACGCCATAGAAAGTGTACGGGACCCATGTAAGAGTGCGCCGGACGCCATAGAAAGTGTACGGGACCCATGTAAGCGTGCGCCGGACGCCAGAAAGTGTACGGGACCCATGTAAGCGTGCGCCAGACGCCATAGAAAGTGTACGGGACCCATGTAAGAGTGCGCCGGACGCCATAGAAAGTGTACGGGACCCATGTAAGAGTGCGCCGGACGCCGGATAGAGTGTACGGGACCCATGTAAGAGTGCGCCGGACGCCATAGAAAGTGTACGGGACCCATGTAAGAATGCGCCGGGCGCCATAGAAAGTGTACGGGACCCATGTAAGCGTGCGCCGGACGCCATAGAAAGTGTACGGGACCCATGTAAGAGTGCGCCGGACGCCATAGAAAGTGTACGGGACCCATGTAAGCGTGCGCCAGACGCCAGAGAAAGGGTACGGGACCCATGTAAAAGAGCGCCAGACGCCATAGAAAGTGTACGGAACCCATGTAAGAGCGCCAGACGCCAGAGAAAGTGGACGGGACCCATGTAAGAGTGCGCCGGACGCCATAGAAAGTGTACGGGACCCATGTAAGAGTGCGCCGGACGCCATAGAAAGTGTATGGGACCCATGTAAGAGTGCGCCGGACGCCATAGAAAGTGTACGGGGCCATGTAAGAGTGCGCCAGACGCAATAGAAAGTGTACGGGACTCATGTAAGAGTGCGCCGGACGCTATAGAAAGTGTACGCGACCAATGTAAGAGTGCGCCAGACGCCATAGGAAGTGTACGGGACCCATGTAAGAGTGCGCCGGACGCCATAGAAAGTGTACGGGACCCATGTAAGAGTGCGCCAGACGCCATAGAAAGTGTACGGGACCCATGTAAGAGTGCGCCGGACGCCATAGAAAGTGTACGGACCCCTTTTAAGAGTCCGCCGTGCCCCATAGATAGTGTACGGGACCCATGTAAGAGTGCGCCGGACGCCACAGAAAGTGTACGGGACCCATGTAAGAGTGCGCCGGGCACCATACAAAGTGTACGGGACTCAAGTAAGCGTGCGCCGGACGCCATAGAAAGTGTGGGGACCCTTGTAAGCGTGCGCCGGACGCCAGAGAAAGTGTGGGGACCCATGTAAGAGTACGCCGGGCACCAGAGAAGCTGTACGGGACCCATGAAAGAGTGCGCCGGGCACCATAGAAAGTGTACGGGACCCAAGTAAGCGTGCGCCGGACGCCGTAGAAAGTGTACGGGACCCATGAAAGAGTGCGCCGGGCACCATAGAAAGTGTACGGGACCCAAGTAAGCCTGCGCCGGACGCCGTAGAAAGTGTACGGGACCCATGTCAAAATGCGCCGGACGCCATAGAAAGCGTACGGGACCCATGCAGGAGTGCGCCGGACGCGGGAATTAGTTTACGTGACCCATGTAAGAGTGCGCCAGGCACCATAGAAAGTGTACGGGACCCAAGTAAGCCTGCGCCGGACGCCGTAGAAAGTGTACGGGACCCATGTAAGAGTGCGCCGGACGCCATAGAAAGTGTACGGGACCCATGAAAGAGTGCGCCGGGCACCATAGAAAGTGTACGGGACCCAAGTAAGCCTGCGCCGGACGCCATAGAAAGTGTGGGGACCCATGTAAGCGTGCGCCGGACGCCATAGAAAGTGCACGGGACCCATGTAAGAGTGCGCCGGGCACCATAGAAAGTGTACGGGACCCATGTAAGAGTGCGCCGGACGCCATAGAAAGTGCACGGGACCCATGTAAGAGTGCGCCGGGCACCATAGAAAGTGTACGGGACCCAAGTAAGCGTGCGCCGGACGCCATAGAAAATGTACGGGACCCATGTAAGAGTGCGCCGGACGCCATAGAAAGTGTACGGGACCCATGTAAGAGTGCGCCGGACGCCAGAAAGCGTACGGGACCCATGTAAGAGCGTGCGCCGGACGCCATAGAAAGTGTACGGGACCCATGTAAGAGTGCGCCGGACGCCATAGAAAGTGTACGGGACCCATGTAAGAGTGCGCCGGACGCCATAGAAAGTGTACGGGACCCATGTAAGAGTGCGCCGGACGCCATAGAAAGTGTACGGGACCCATGTAAGAGTGCGCCGGACGCCATAGAAAGTGTACGGGACCCATGTAAGAGTGCGCCGGACGCCATAGAAAGTGTACGGGACCCATGTAAGAGTGCGCCGGACGCCATAGAAAGTGTACGGGACCCATGTAAGAGTGCGCCGGACGCCAGAGAAAGTGTACGGGACCCATGTAAGAGTGCGCCGGACGCCATAGAAAGTGTACGGGACCCATGTAAGAGTGCGCAGACGCCATAGAAAGTGTGCGGGACCCATGTAAGAAAGCGCCGCAAGCCGTATAAAGTGTACGGGACCCATGCAAAAGTGCGCCGGACGCCATAGGAAGTGTACGGGACGCATGTAAGAGTTAGCCGGACGCCATTGGAGGTGTACAGAACCCATGTAAGAGTGGGCCGAATGCCATAGAAAGTGTACGGAACCCATGTAGGAGTGCGTCGAACGTCATAGAAAATGCGCGGGACCCATGTAAGAGTGCGCGGGACGCCATAGAAAGTGTACGGGACCCAAGTGGGAGTACGCCGGACGCCATAGAAAGTGTACGGGACCCATGCAAGAGTGCGCCGGACGCCATAGAAAGTGTACGGAACCCATGTAGGAGTGCGTCGAACGCCATAGAAAGTGTACGGGACCCAAGTGGGAGTACGCCGGACGCCATAGAAAGTGTACGGGACCCATGCAAGAGTGCGCCGGACGCCATAGAAAGTGTACGGGACCCATGTAAGAGTGCGCCGGACGCCATAGAAAGTGTACGGGACCCATGTAAGAGTGCGCCAGGACGCCATAGAAAGTGTACGGGACCCATGTAAGAGTGCGCCGGACGCCATAGAAAGTGCACGGGACCCATGTAAGAGTGCGCCGGACGTCTCAGAAAGTGTGAGGACCCATGTAAGCGTGCGCCGGACGCCATAGAAAGTGCACGGGACCCATGTAAGAGTGCGCCGGGCACCATAGAAAGTGTACGGGACCCATGTAAGAGTGCGCCGGACGCCATAGAAAGTGCACGGGACCCATGTAAGAGTGCACCGGACGCCATAGAAAGTGTACGGGACCCATGTAAGAGTGCGCCGGACGCCATAGAAAGTGCACGGGACCCATGTAAGAGTGCGCCGGGCACCAGAGAAACTGTACGGGACCCATGAAAGAGTGCGCCGGGCACCATAGAAAGTGTACGGGACCCAAGTAAGCGTGCGCCGGACGCCGTAGAAAGTGTGGGGACCCATGTAAGAGTGCGCCGGACGCCATAGAAAGTGCACGGGACCCATGTAAGAGTGCGCCGGGCACCAGAGAAACTGTACGGGACCCATGTAAGAGTGCGCCGGGCACCAGAGAAACTGTACGGGACCCATGAAAGGGTGCGCCGGGCACCATAGAAAGTGTACGGGACCCAAGTAAGCGTGCGCCGGACGCCATAGAAAGTGTACGGTACCCATGCAGGAGTGCGCCGGACGCCATAGAAAGTGTACGGGACCCATGTAAGAGTGCGCCGGACGCCATAGAAAGTGTACGGGACCCATGTAAGAGTGCGCCGGACGCCATAGAAAGTGTACGGGACCCATGTAAGAGTGCGCCGGACGCCATAGAAAGTGTACGGGACCCATGTAAGAGTGCGCCGGACGCCATAGAAAGTGTACGGGACCCATGTAAGAGTGCGCCGGACGCCATAGAAAGTGTACGGGACCCATGTAAGAGTGCGCCGGACGCCATAGAAAGTGTACGGGACCCATGTAAGAGTGCGCCGGACGCCATAGAAAGTGTACGGGACCCATGTAAGAGTGCGCCGGACGCCATAGAAAGTGTACGGGACCCATGTAAGAGTGCGCCGGACGCCATAGAAAGTGTACGGGACCCATGTAAGAGTGCGCCGGACGCCATAGAAAGTGTGTACGGGACCCATGTAAGAGTGCGCCGGACGCCACAGAAAGTGTACGGGACCCATGTAAGAGTGCGCCGGACGCCATAGAAAGTGTTCGGTACCAATGTAAGAGTGCGCCAGACGCCATGGAAAGTGAACGGGACCCATGTAAGAGTGCGACGGACGCAATAGAAAGTGTACGGGACCCATGTAAGAGTGCGCCGGACGCCATAGAAAGTGTACGGGACTCGTGTAAGAGTGCGCCGAACGCCATAGAAAGTGTTCGGTACCAATGTAAGAGTGCGCCAGACGCCATGGAAAGTGTACGGTACCCATGTAAGGGTGCGCCAGACGCCATGGAAAGTGAACGGGACCCATGTAAGAGTGCGACGGACGCAATAGAAAGTGTACGGGACCCATGTAGAGTGCGCCGGACGCCACAGAAAGTGTACGGGACCCATGTAAGAGTGCGCCGGACGCCATAGAAAGTGTACGGGACCCATGTAAGAGTGCGCCGGACGCCATAGAAAGTGTACGGGACCCATGTAAGAGTGCGCCGGACGCCATAGAAAGTGTACGGGACCCATGTAAGAGTGCGCCGGACGCCATAGAAAGTGTACGGGACCCATGTAAGAGTGCGCCGGACGCCATAGAAAGTGTACGGGACCCATGTAAGAGTGCGCCGGACGCCATAGAAAGTGTACGGGACCCATGTAAGAGTGCGCCGGACGCCATAGAAAGTGTACGGGACCCATGTAAGAGTGCGCCGGACGCCATAGAAAGTGTACGGGACCCATGTAAGAGTGCGCCGGACGCCATAGAAAGTGTACGGGACCCATGTAAGAGTGCGCCGGACGCCATAGAAAGTGTACGGGACCCATGTAAGAGTGCGCCGGACGCCATAGAAAGTGTACGGGACCCATGTAAGAGTGCGCCGGACGCCATAGAAAGTGTACGGGACCCATGTAAGAGTGCGCCGGACGCCATAGAAAGTGTACGGGACCCATGTAAGAGTGCGCCGGACGCCATAGAAAGTGTACGGGACCCATGTAAGAGTGCGCCGGACGCCATAGAAAGTGTACGGGACCCATGTAAGAGTGCGCCGGACGCCATAGAAAGTGTACGGGACCCATGTAAGAGTGCGCCGGACGCCATAGAAAGTGTACGGGACCCATGTAAGAGTGCGCCGGACGCCATAGAAAGTGTACGGGACCCATGTAAGAGTGCGCCGGACGCCATAGAAAGTGTACGGGACCCATGTAAGAGTGCGCCGGACGCCATAGAAAGTGTACGGGACCCATGTAAGAGTGCGCCGGACGCCATAGAAAGTGTACGGGACCCATGTAAGAGTGCGCCGGACGCCATAGAAAGTGTACGGGACCCATGTAAGAGTGCGCCGGACGCCATAGAAAGTGTACGGGACCCATGTAAGAGTGCGCCGGACGCCATAGAAAGTGTACGGGACCCATGTAAGAGTGCGCCGGACGCCATAGAAAGTGTAGGGGACCCATGTAAGAGTGCGCCGGACGCCACAGAAAGTGTACGGGACCCATGTAAGAGTGCGCCGGACGCCACAGAAAGTGTACGGGACTCATGTAAGCGTGCGCCGGGCGCCATAGACAGTGTACGGGACTCGTGTAAGAGTGCGCCGGACGCAATAGAAAGTGTACGGGACCCATGTAAGAGTGCGCCGGACGCCACAGAAAGTGTACGGGACCCATGTAAGAGTGCGACGGACGCAATAGAAAGTGTACGGGACTCATGTAAGAGTGCGCCGGACGCAATAGAAAGTGTAGGGGACCCATGTAAGCGCGCGCCCTACTCCATAGAAAGTGTACGGGACCCATGTAAGAGTGCGCCGGACGCCACAGAAAGTGTACGGGACCCATGTAAGAGTGCGCCGGACGCCATAGAAAGTATTCGGTACCAATGTAAGAGTGCGGCAGACGCCATGGAAAGTGTACGGGACCCATGTAAGAGTGCGCCGGGCATCATAGAAATTGTACGGGACCCAAGTAAGCGTGCGCCGGACGTCATAGAAAGTGTGGGGACCCATGTAAGCGTGCGCCGGGTGCCATAGAAAGTGTACGGGACCCATGTAAGAGTGCGCCGGACGCCATAGAAAGTGCACGGGACCCATGTAAGAGTGCGCCGGACGCCATAGAAAGTGTACGGGACCCATGTAAGAGTGCGCCGGACGCCATAGAAAGTGTACGGGACCCATGTAAGAGTGCGCCAGACGCCATAGAAAGTGTACGGGACCCATGTAAGAGTGCGCCGGACGCCATAGAAAGTGCACGGGACCCATGTAAGAGTGCGCCGGACGTCTCAGAAAGTGTACGGGACCCATGTAAGCGTGCGCCGGACGCCATAGAAAGTGTACGGGACCCATGTAAGAGTGCGCCGGACGCCATAGAAAGTGTACGGGACCCGTGTAAGAGTGCGCCGGACGCCATAGAAAGTGTACGGGACCCATGTAAGAGTGCGCCGGACTCCATAGAAAGTGTACGGGGCCCATGTAAGAGTGCGCCGAACGCCATAGAAAGTGTACGGGACCCATGTAAGAGTGCGCCGGACGCCATAGAAAGTGTACGGGACCCATGTAAGAGTGCGCCGGACGCCATAGAAAGTGTACGGGACCAATGTAAGAGTGCGCCGGACGCCATAGAAAGTGTACGGGACCCATGTAAGAGTGCGCCGGACGCCATAGAAAGTGTACGGGACCCATGTAAGAGTGCGCCGGACGCCATAGAAAGTGTACGGGACCCATGTAAGAGTGCGCCGGACGCCATAGAAAGTGTACGGGACCCATGTAAGAGTGCGCCGGACGCCATAGAAAGTGTACGGGACCCATGTAAGAGTGCGCCGGACGCCATAGAAAGTGTACGGGACCCATGTAAGAGTGCGCCGGACGCCATAGAAAGTGTACGGGACCCATGTAAGAGTGCGCCGGACGCCATAGAAAGTGTACGGGACCCATGTAAGAGTGCGCCGGACGCCATAGAAAGTGTACGGGACCCATGTAAGAGTGCGCCGGACGCCATAGAAAGTGTACGGGACCCATGTAAGAGTGCGCCGGACGCCATAGAAAGTGTACGGGACCCATGTAAGAGTGCGCCGGACGCCATAGAAAGTGTACGGGACCCATGTAAGAGTGCGCCGGACGCCATAGAAAGTGTACGGGACCCATGTAAGAGTGCGCCGGACGCCATAGAAAGTGTACGGGACCCATGTAAGAGTGCGCCGGACGCCATAGAAAGTGTACGGGACCCATGTAAGAGTGCGCCGGACGCCATAGAAAGTGTACGGGACCCATGTAAGAGTGCGCCGGACGCCATAGAAAGTGTACGGGACCCATGTAAGAGTGCGCCGGACTCCATAGAAAGTGTACGGGACCAATGTAAGAGTGCGCCGGACGCCATAGAAAGTGCACGGTACCCATGTAAGAGTGCGCCGGACGGCATAGAAAGTGTACGGGACCATTGTAAGAGTGCGCCGGACGTCATAGAAAGTGCACGGGACCAATGTAAGAGTGCGCCGGACGCCATAGAAAGTGCAAGGTACCCATGTAAGAGTGCGCCGGACGGCATAGAAAGTGTACGGGACCATTGTAAGAGTGCGCCGGACGCCATAGAAAGTGTACGGGACCCATGTAAGAGTGCGCCGGATGCCATTGAAAGTGTACGGGACCAATGTAAGAGTGCGCCGGACGCCATATAAAGTGTACGGGACCAATGTGAGAGTGCGCCGGACGCCATAGAAAGTGTACTGGACCCATGTAAGAGTGCGCCGGACGCCATAGAAAGTGTAGGGGACCCATGTAAGAGTGCGCTGAACGCCATAGAAAGTGTACGGGACCCATGTAAGAGTGCGCCGGACGCCGGATAAAGTGTACGTGACCCATGTAAGCGTGCGCCGGACGTCATAGAAAGTGCACGGGACCAATGTAAGAGTGCGCCGGACGCCGAATAAAGTGTACGTGACCCATGTAAGCGTGCGCCGGACGCCATAGAAAGTGCACGGGACCAATGTAAGAGTGCGCCGGACGCCATAGAAAGTGTACGGGACCCATGTAAGAGTGCGCCGGACGGCATAGAAAGTGTACGGGACCCATGTAAGAGTGCGCCGGACGCCATAGAAAGTGTACGGGACCCATGTAAGAGTGCGCCGGACGCCATAGAAAGTGTACGGGACCCATGTAAGAGTGCGCCGGACGCCATAGAAAGTGTACGGGACCCATGTAAGAGTGCGCCGGACGCCATAGAAAGTGTACGGGACCCATGTAAGAGTGCGCCGGACGCCATAGAAAGTGTACGGGACCCATGTAAGAGTGCGCCGGACGCCATAGAAAGTGTACGGGACCCATGTAAGAGTGCGCCGGACGCCATAGAAAGTGTACGGGACCCATGTAAGAGTGCGCCGGACGCCATAGAAAGTGTACGGGACCCATGTAAGAGTGCGCCGGACGCCATAGAAAGTGTACGGGACCCATGTAAGAGTGCGCCGGACGCCATAGAAAGTGTACGGGACCCATGTAAGAGTGCGCCGGACGCCATAGAAAGTGTACGGGACCCATGTAAGAGTGCGCCGGACGCCATAGAAAGTGTACGGGACCCATGTAAGAGTGCGCCGGACGCCATAGAAAGTGTACGGGACCCATGTAAGAGTGCGCCGGACGCCATAGAAAGTGTACGGGACCCATGTAAGAGTGCGCCGGACGCCATAGAAAGTGTACGGGACCCATGTAAGAGTGCGCCGGACGCCATAGAAAGTGTACGGGACCCATGTAAGAGTGCGCCGGACGCCATAGAAAGTGTACGGGACCCATGTAAGAGTGCGTGCGCCGGGCACCATAGAAAGTGCACGGGACCCAAGTAAGCGTGCGCCGGACGCCATAGAAATTGTACGGGACCCAAGTAAGCGTGCGCCGGACGTCATAGAAAGTGTGGGGACCCATGTAAGCGTGCGCCGGGTGCCATAGAAAGTGTACGGGACCCATGTAAGAGTGCGCCGGACGCCATAGAAAGTGCACGGGACCCATGTAAGAGTGCGCCGGGCACCAGAGAAACTGTACGGGACCCATGAAAGAGTGCGCCGGGCACCATAGAAAGTGTACGGGACCCAAGTAAGCGTGCGCCGGACGCCGTAGAAAGTGTGGGGACCCATGTAAGAGTGCGCCGGACGCCATAGAAAGTGCACGGGACCCATGTAAGAGTGCGCCGGGCACCAGAGAAACTGTACGGGACCCATGAAAGAGTGCGCCGGGCACCATAGAAAGTGTACGGGACCCATGTAAGAGTGCGCCGGACGCCATAGAAAGTGCACGGGACCCATGTAAGAGTGCGCCGGACGCCATAGAAAGTGTACGGGACCCATGTAAGAGTGCGCCGGACGCCATAGAAAGTGTACGGGACCCATGTAAGAGTGCGCCGGACGCCATAGAAAGTGTACGGGACCCATGTAAGAGTGCGCCGGACGCCATAGAAAGTGTACGGGACCCATGTAAGAGTGCGCCGGACGCCATAGAAAGTGTACGGGACCCATGTAAGAGTGCGCCGGACGCCATAGAAAGTGTACGGGACCCATGTAAGAGTGCGCCGGACGCCATAGAAAGTGTACGGGACCCATGTAAGAGTGCGCCGGACGCCATAGAAAGTGTACGGGACCCATGTAAGAGTGCGCCGGACGCCATAGAAAGTGTACGGGACCCATGTAAGAGTGCGCCGGACGCCATAGAAAGTGCAAGGTACCCATGTAAGAGTGCGCCGGACGGCATAGAAAGTGTACGGGACCATTGTAAGAGTGCGCCGGACGCCATAGAAAGTGTACGGGACCCATGTAAGAGTGCGCCGGATGCCATTGAAAGTGTACGGGACCAATGTAAGAGTGCGCCGGACGCCATAGAAAGTGTACGGGACCCATGTAAGAGTGCGCCGGACGGCATAGAAAGTGTACGGGACCAATGTAAGAGTGCGCCGGACGGCATAGAAAGTGTACGGGACCCATGTAAGAGTGCGCCGGACGGCATAGAAAGTGTACGGGACCAATGTAAGAGTGCGCCGAACGCCATAGAAAGTGTACGGGACCCATGTAAGAGTGCGCCGGACGGCATAGAAAGTGTACGGGACCATTGTAAGAGTGCGCCGGACGTCATAGAAAGTGCACGGGACCAATGTAAGAGTGCGCCGGACGCCATAGAAAGTGTACGGGACCCATGTAAAAGTGCGCCGGACGGCATAGAAAGTGTACGGGACCCATGTAAGAGTGCGCCGGACGCCATAGAAAGTGTACGGGACCCATGTAAGAGTGCGCCGGACGCCATAGAAAGTGTACGGGACCCATTTAAGAGTGCGCCAGACGCCATAGAAACTGTACGGGACCCATGTAAGAGTGCGCCGGACGCTATATAAAGTGTACGGAACCCATTTAAGAGTGCGCCGAACGCCATAGAAACTGTACGGGACCCATGTAAGAGTGCGCCGTATGCCATAGAAAGTGTGCGGGATCCATGTTAGAGTGCTCCGGACGCCTTAGAAAGTATGCGGGACCCATGTAAGAGTGCGCCAGACGCCATAGAAAGTGTACGGGACCCATGTAAGAGTGCGCCGGACGCCATAGAACGTGTGCGGGACCCATGTTAGAGTGCGGCGGACGCCATATAAAGAGTGCGGGAGCCATGTAAGAGTGCGCCGGACGCCATAGAAAGTGTACGGGACCCATGTAAGAGTGCGCCGTACGCCATAGAAAGTGTACGGGACCCATGTAAGAGTGCGCCGGACGCCATAGAAAGTGTACGGGACCCATGTAAGAGTGCGCCGGACGCCATAGAAAGTGTACGGGACCCATGTAAGAGTGCGCCGGACGCCATAGAAAGTGTACGGGACCCAAGTAAGCGTGCGCCGGACGCCATAGAAAGTGTACGGGACCCATGTAAGAGTGCGCCGGACGCCATAGAAAGTGTACGGGACCCATGTAAGAGTGCGCCGGGCACCATAGAAAGTGTACGGGACCCATGTAAGAGTGCGCTGGACGCTATAGAAAGTGTACGGGACCCGTGTAAGAGTGCGCCGGACGCCATAGAAAGTGCACGGGACCCATGCAAGAGTGCGCCGGGCACCAGAGAAAGTGTACGGGACCCAAGTAAGCGTGCGCCGGACGCCGTAGAAAGTGTGGGGACCCATGTAAGAGTGCGCCGGACGCCATAGAAAGTGCACGGGACCCATGTAAGCGTGCGCCGAACGCCATAGAAAGTGTGGGGACCCTTGTAATTGCGCGCCGGGCGCCATAGAAAGTGTACGGGACCCATGTAAGAGTGCGCCGGACGCCATAGAAAGCGTACGGGACCCATGCAGGAGTGCGCCGGACGCCGTAAAAAGTGTAGGGGAGCGCAGTAAGAGTGCATAGGACGCTATAGAAAGTTTATGGGACCCATGTAAAAATGCGCTGGACTCCATAGAAAGCGTACGGGACCCATGCAGGAGTGCGCCGGACGCCATAGAAAGTGTACGGGACCCATGTAAGAGTGCGCCGGACGCCATAGAAAGTGTACGGGACCCATGTAAGAGTGCGCCGGACGCCATAGAAAGTGTACGGGACCCATGTAAGAGTGCGCCGGACGCCATAGAAAGTGTACGGGACCCATGTAAGAGTGCGCCGGACGCCATAGAAAGTATACGGGACCCATGTAAGAGTGCGCCAGACGCCATAGAAAGTGTACGGGACCCATGTAAGAGTGCGCCGGACGCCATAGAAAGTGTACGGGACCCATGTTAGAGTGCGCCGGACGCCATAGAAAGTGTACGGGACCCATGTAAGAGTGCGCCAGGACGCCATAGAAAGTGTACGGGACCCATGTAAGAGTGCGCCGGACGCCATAGAAAGTGTACGGGACCCATGTAAGAGTGCGCCGGACGCCATAGAAAGTGTACGGGACCCATGTAAGAGTGCGCCGGACGCCATAGAAAGTGTACGGGACCCATGTAAGAGTGCGCCGGACGCCATAGAAAGTGTACGGGACCCATGTAAGAGTGCGCCGGACGCCATAGAAAGTGTACGGGACCCATGTAAGAGTGCGCCGGACGCCATAGAAAGTGTACGGGACCCATGTAAGAGTGCGCCGGACGCCATAGAAAGTGTACGGGACCCATGTAAGAGTGCGCCGGACGCCATAGAAAGTGTACGGGACCCATGTAAGAGTGCGCCGGACGCCATAGAAAGTGTACGGGACCCATGTAAGAGTGCGCCGGACGCCATAGAAAGTGTACGGGACCCATGTAAGAGTGCGCCGGACGCCATAGAAAGTGTACGGGACCCATGTAAGAGTGCGCCGGACGCCATAGAAAGTGTACGGGACCCATGTAAGAGTGCGACGCCATAGAAAGTGTACGGGACCCATGTAAGAGTGCGCCGGACGCCATAGAAAGTGTACGGGACCCATGTAAGAGTGCGCCGGACGCCATAGAAAGTGTACGGGACCCATGTAAGAGTGCGCCGGACGCCATAGAAAGTGTACGGGACCCATGTAAGAGTGCGCCGGACGCCATAGAAAGTGTACGGGACCCATGTAAGAGTGCGCCGGACGCCATAGAAAGTGTACGGGACCCATGTAACAGTGCGTCGGACGCCATAGAAAGTGTAGGGGATCAATGTAAGAGTGAGCCAGATGCCATAGAAAATCTACGGGACCCATGTAAGAGTGCGCCGGACGCCATAAAAAGTGTACGGGACTCATGTAAGAGTGCGCCGGACGCAATAGAAAGTGTACGGGACTCATGTAAGAGTGCGGCGGACGCCATAGAAAGTGTACGGGACCCATGTAAGAGGGCGCCGGACGCCATATAAAGTGTACGGGACCCATGTAAGAGTGCGCCGGACGCCATAGAAAGTGTACGGGACCCATGTAAGAGTGCGCCGGACGCCATAGAAAGTGTACGGGACCCATGTAAGAGTGCGTCGGACGCCATAGAAAGTGCACGGGACCAATGTAAGAGTGCGCCGGACGCCATAGAAAGTGTACGGGACCATTGTAAGAGTGCGCCGGACGGCATAGAAAGTGTACGGGACCATTGTAAGAGTGCGCCGGACGCCATAGAAAGTGTACGGGACCCATGTAAGAGTGCGCCGGACTCCATAGAATGTGTACGGGACCAATGTAAGAGTGCGCCGGACGCCATAGAAAGTGCACGGTACCCATGTAAGCGTGCGCCGGACGCCATAGAAAGTGCACGGGACCAATGTAAGAGTGCGCCGGACGCCATAGAAAGGGTACGGGACCCATGTAAGAGTGCGCCGGACGCCATAGAAAGTGTACGGGACCCATGTAAGAGTGCGCCAGACACCATAGAAAGTGTACGGGACCCATGTAAGAGTGCGCTGGACGCCATAGAAAGTGTACGGGACCCATGTAAGAGTGCGCCGAACGCCATAGAAAGTGTACGGGACGCATGTAAGAGTGCGCTGGACGCCATATAAAGTGAGCGGGACCCATGTAAGAGTGCGCCGGACGCCATAGAAAGTGTGCGGGACCCATGTAAGAGTGCGTCGAACGCCGTTAAAGTGTACGCGACCCATGCAAGAGTACGCCGGACGCCGCAGAAAGTGGACGGGGCCCATGTAAGAGAGCGCCGGACGCCATAGAAAGTGTACGGGACCCATGTAAGAGTGCGCCGGACGCCATAGAAAGTGTACGGGACCCATGTAAGAGTGCGCCGGACGCCATAGAAAGTGTACGGGACCCATGTAAGAGTGCGCCGGACGCCATAGAAAGTGTACGGGACCCATGTAAGAGTGCGCCGGACGCCATAGAAAGTGTACGGGACCCATGTAAGAGTGCGCCGGACGCCATAGAAAGTGTACGGGACCCATGTAAAAATGCGCCGGACGCCATAGAAAGGGGACAGGACCCATGTAAGCGTGCGCCGGACGCCATAGAAAGTGTACGGGACCCATGTAAGAGTGCGCCGGACGCCATAGAAAGTGTACGGGACCCATGTAAGAGTGCGCCGGACGTCATAGAAAGTATACGGGACCTATGTAAGAGTGCGCCAGGCGCCATAGAAAGGGTACGGGACCCATGTAAAAATGCGCTGGACGCCATAGAAAGTGTACGGGACCCATGTAAGAGTGCGCCGGACGCCATAGAAAGTGTACGGGACCCGTGTAAAAATGCGCTGGACGCCATAGAAAGTGTACGGGACCCATGTAAGAGTGCGCCAGGCGCCATGGAAAGCGTACGGGACCCATGTAGAAATGCGCCGGACGCCATAGAAAGTGTACAGGAACCTTGTAAGAGTGCGCCGGACGCCATAGAAAGTGTACGGGACCCATGTAAGAGTGCGCCGGACGCCATAGAAAGTGTACAGGAACCTTGTAAGAGTGCGCCGGACGCCATAGAAAGTGTACGGGACCCATGTAAGAGTGCGCCGGACGTCATAGAAAGTATACGGGACCTATGTAAGAGTGCGCCAGGCGCCATAGAAAGGGTACGGGACCCATGTAAGCGTGCGCCGGACGCCGTAGAAAGGGTACGGGACCCATGTAAGAGTGCGCCAGGCGCCATAGAAAGGGTACGGGACCCATGTAAGAGTGCGCCGGACGCCATAGAAAGTGTACGGGACCCATGTAAGAGTGCGCCGGACGCCATAGAAAGTGTACGGGACCCATGTAAGAGTGCGCCAGGCGCCATAGAAAGTGTACGGGACCCATGTAAGAGTGCGCCGGACGCCATAGAAAGTGTACGGGACCCATGTAAGAGTGCGCCGGACGCCATAGAAAGTGTACGGGACCCATGTAAGAGTGCGCCGGACGCCATAGAAAGTGTACGGGACCCATGTAAGAGTGCGCCGGACGCCATAGAAAGTGTACGACCCATGTAAGAGTGCGCCGGACGCCATAGAAAGTGTACGGGACCCATGTAAGAGTGCGCCGGACGCCATAGAAAGTGTACGGGACCCATGTAAGAGTGCGCCGGACGCCATAGAAAGTGTACGGGACCCATGTAAGAGTGCGCCGGACGCCATAGAAAGTGTACGGGACCCATGTAAGAGTGCGCCGGACGCCATAGAAAGTGTACGGGACCCATGTAAGAGTGCGCCGGACGCCATAGAAAGTGTACGGGACCCATGTAAGAGTGCGCCGGACGCCATAGAAAGTGTACGGGACCCATGTAAGAGTGCGCCGGACGCCATAGAAAGTGTACGGGACCCATGTAAGAGTGCGCCGGACGCCATAGAAAGTGTACGGGACCCATGTAAGAGTGCGCCGGACGCCATAGAAAGTGTACGGGACCCATGTAAGAGTGCGCCGGACGCCATAGAAAGTGTACGGGACCCATGTAAGAGTGCGCCGGACGCCATAGAAAGTGTACGGGACCCATGTAAGAGTGCGCCGGACGCCATAGAAAGTGTACGGGACCCATGTAAGAGTGCGCCGGACGCCATAGAAAGTGTACGGGACCCATGTAAGAGTGCGCCGGACGCCATAGAAAGTGTACGGGACCCATGTAAGAGTGCGCCGGACGCCATAGAAAGTGTACGGGACCCATGTAAGAGTGCGCCGGACGCCATAGAAAGTGTACGGGACCCATGTAAGAGTGCGCCGGACGCCATAGAAAGTGTACGGGACCCATGTAAGAGTGCGCCGGACGCCATAGAAAGTGTACGGGACCCATGTAAGAGTGCGCCGGACGCCATAGAAAGTGTACGGGACCCATGTAAGAGTGCGCCGGACGCCATAGAAAGTGTACGGGACCCATGTAAGAGTGCGCCGGACGCCATAGAAAGTGTACGGGACCCATGTAAGAGTGCGCCGGACGCCATAGAAAGTGTACGGGACCCATGTAAGAGTGCGCCGGACGCCATAGAAAGTGTACGGGACCCATGTAAGAGTGCGCCGGACGCCATAGAAAGTGTACGGGACCCATGTAAGAGTGCGCCGGACGCCATAGAAAGTGTACGGGACCCATGTAAGAGTGCGCCGGACGCCATAGAAAGTGTACGGGACCCATGTAAGAGTGCGCCGGACGCCATAGAAAGTGTACGGGACCCATGTAAGAGTGCGCCGACGCCATAGAAAGTGTACGGGACCCATGTAAGAGTGCGCCGGACGCCATAGAAAGTGTACGGGACCCATGTAAGAGTGCGCCGGACGCCATAGAAAGTGTACGGGACCCATGTAAGAGTGCGCCGGACGCCATAGAAAGTGTACGGGACCCATGTAAGAGTGCGCCGGACGCCATAGAAAGTGTACGGGACCCATGTAAGAGTGCGCCGGACGCCATAGAAAGTGTACGGGACCCATGTAAGAGTGCGCCGGACGCCATAGAAAGTGTACGGGACCCATGTAAGAGTGCGCCGGACGCCATAGAAAGTGTACGGGGCCCATGTAAGAGTGCGCCGGACGCCATTGAAAGTGTACGGTACCCATGTAAGCGTGCGCCGTACGCCATAGAAAGTGTACGGGACCCATGTAAGCGTGCGCCGGACGCCATAGAAAGTGTACGGGACCCATTTAAGAGTGCGCCGGACGCCATAGAAAGTGTACGGGACCCATGTAAGAGTGCGCCGGACGCCATAGAAAGTGTACGGGACCCATGTAAGAGTGCGCCGGACGCCATAGAAAGTGTACGGGACCCATGTAAGAGTGCGCCGGACGCCGGATAGAGTGTACGGGACCCATGTAAGAGTGCGCCGGACGCCATAGAAAGTGTACGGGACCCATGTAAAAGTGCGCCAGACGCCATAGAAAGTGTACGGGACCCATGTAAGAGTGCGCCGGACGCCATAGAAAGTGTACGGGACCCATGTAAAAGTGCGCCAGACGCCATAGAAAGTGTACGGGACCCATGTAAGAGTGCGCCGGACGCCATAGAAAGTGTACGGGACCCATGGAAGAGTGCGCCGGACGCCTGATAGAGTGTACGGGACCCATGTAAGAGTGCGCAGGACGCCATAGAAAGTGTACGGGACCCATGTAAGAGTGCGCCGGACGCCATAGAAAGTGTACGGGACCCATGTAAGAGTGCGCCGGACGCCATAGAAAGTGTACGGGACCCATGTAAGCGTGCGCCGGACGCCATAGAAAGTGTACGGGACCCATGTAAGCGTGCGCCGGACGCCATAGAAAGTGTACGGGACCCATGTAAAAGTGCGCCGCACGCCATAGAAAGTGTCCGGGACCCATGTAGGAGTGGGCCGGACGCCATAGAAAGTGTACGGGACCCATGTAAGAGTGCGCCGGACGCCATAGAAAGTGTACGGGACCCATGTAAGAGTGCGCTAGACTCCATAGAAAGTGTACGGACCCATGTAGGAGTGCGCCAGACGCCATAGAAAGTGTACGGGAGCCATGTAAGAGTGCAACATACGCCATGGAAAGTGTACGGGACCCATGTAAGAGTGCGCCGGACGCCATAGAAAGTGTACGGGACCCATGTAAGAGTGCGCCGGACGCCATAGAAAGTGTACGTGACCCATGTAAGAGTGCGCCGGACGGCATAGAAAGTGTAGGGGACCATTGTAAGAGTGCGCCGGACGCCATAGAAAGTGTACGGGACCCATGTAAGAGTGCGCCGGACTCCATAGAATGTGTACGGGACCAATGTAAGAGTGCGCCGGACGCCATAGAAAGTGCACGGTACCCATGTAAGAGTGCGCCGGACGGCATAGAAAGTGTACGGGACCATTGTAAGAGTGCGCCGGACGGCATAGAAAGTGTACGGGACCCATGTAAGAGTGCGCCGGATGCCATTGAAAGTGTACGGGATCAATGTAAGAGCGCGCCAGACGCCATAGAAAGTGTACGGGACCCATGCAAGAATGCGCCGGACGCCATAGAAAGTGTACGGGACCCATGTAAGAGTGCGCCGGACGCCACAGAAAGTGTACGGGACCCATGTAAGCGTGCGCCGGACGCCATAGAAAGTGTACGGGACCCATTTAAGAGTGCGCCGGACGCCATAGAAAGTGTACGGGACCCATGTAAGAGTGCGCCGGACGCCATAGAAAGTGAACGGGACCCAGGTAAAAGTGCGCCAGGACGCAATAGAAAGTGTACGGGATTAATGTAAGAGTGCGCCAGACGCGATAGAAAGTGTACGGGACCCATGTAAGCTTGCGCCGGACGCCACAGAAAGTGTACGGGACCCATGTAAGAGTGCGCCGGACGCCATAGAAAGTGTTCGGTACCAATGTAAAAGTGCGCCAGACGCCATGGAAAGTGAACGGGACCCATGTAAGAGTGCGACGGACGCAAGAGAAAGTGTACGGGACTCATGTAAGAGTGCGCCAGACGCCATATAAAGTGTACGGGACCCATGTAAGAGTGCGCCAGACGCCATAGAAAGTGTACGGGACCCATGTAAGAGTGCGCCGGACGCCATAGAAAGTGTACGGGACCCATGTAAGCGTGCGCCGTACGCCATAGAAAGTGTACGGGACCCATGTAAGAGTGCACCGTACGCCACAGAAAGTGTACGGGACCCATGTAAGAGTGCGCCGGACGCCACAGAAAGTGTACGGGACCCATGTAAGCTTGCGCCGGACGCCACAGAAAGTGTACGGAACCCATGTAAGAGTGCGCAGACGCCATAGAAAGTGTACGGACCCATGTAAGAGTGCGCCGGACGCCATAGAAAGTGTACGGGACCCATGTAAGAGTGCGCCGGACGCCATAGAAAGTGTACGGGACCCATGTAAGAGTGCGCCGGACGCCATAGAAAGTGTACGGGACCCATGTAAGAGTGCGCCGGACGCCATAGAAAGTGTACGGGACCATTGTAAGAGTGCGCCGGACGGCATAGAAAGTGTACGGGACCATTGTAAGAGTACGCCGGACGCCATAGAGAGTGTACGGGACCCATGTAAGAGTGCGCCGGACGCCATAGAAAGTGTGCGGGACGCATGTAAAAGCGCGCCAGACGCCATTGAAAGTGTACGAGCCCCAAATAAGAGTGCGTCAGACGCCATAGAAAGTGTACGGGACCCATGTAAGAGTGCGCCTGACGCCATAGAAAGTGTACGGGACCAATGTAAGAGTGCGCCGGACGTCATATAAAGTATACGGGACCTATGTAAGAGTGCGCCAGGCGCCATAGAAAGGGTACGGGACCCATGTAAGCGTGCGCCGGACGCCGTAGAAAGTATACGGGACCCATGTAAGAGTGCGCCAGACGCCATGGAAAGTGTACGGGACCCATGCAAGAGGGCGCCAGCCGCCATAGAAAGCGTACGGGAACCATGTAAGAGTGCGCCGGACGCCATAGAAAGTGTACGGGACCCATGTAAGAGTGCGTCGGACGTCATAGAAAGTATACGGGACCTATGTAAGAGTGCGTCGGACGCCATAGAAAGTGTACGGGACCCGTGTAAAAATGCGCTGGACGCCATAGAAAGTGTACGGGACCCATCTAGAAATGCGCCGGACGTCATAGAAAGTATACGGAACCTATGTAAGCGTGCGCCGGACGCCATAGAAAGTGTAAGGGACTCATGTAAGAGTGCGCCGGACGTCATAGAAAGTATACGGGACCTATGTAAGAGTGCGCCGGACGCCATAGAAAGTGTACGGGACCCATGTAAGAGTGCGCCGGACGCCATAGAAAGTGTACGGGACCCATGTAAGAGTGCGCCGGACGCCATAGAAAGTGTACGGACCCATGTAAGAGTGCGCCGGACGCCATAGAAAGTGTACGGGACCCATGTAAGAGTGCGCCGGACGCCATAGAAAGTGTACGGGACCCATGTAAGAGTGCGCCGGACGCCATAGAAAGTGTACGGGACCCATGTAAGAGTGCGCCGGACGCCATAGAAAGTGTACGGGACCCATGTAAGAGTGCGCCGGACGCCATAGAAAGTGTACGGGACCCATGTAAGAGTGCGCCGGACGCCATAGAAAGTGTACGGGACCCATGTAAGAGTGCGCCGGACGCCATAGAAAGTGTACGAGACCCATGCAAGAGTGCGCCAGACGCCATAGAAAGTGTACGGGACTCATGTAAGAGTGCGCCAGACGCCATGAAAAGTGTACGGGACCCATGTAAGAGTGCGCCAGACGCCATAGAAAGTGTACGGGACCCATGTAAGAGTGCGCTGGACGCCATAGAAAGTGTACGGGACCCAGGTAAGCGTGCGCCGTACGCAATAGAAAGTGTACGGGACTCATGTAAGAGTGCGCCGAACGCCATAGAAAATGTACGGGACCCATGTAAGAGTGCGCCGGACGCCATAGAAAGTGTACGGGACCCATGTAAGAGTGCGCCGGACGCCATAGAAAGTGTACGGGACCCATGTAGGAGTGCGCCGCACGCCATAGAAGGTGTGTGGGACCCATGTAAGAGTGCCCCGGACGCCATAGAAAGTGTACGGGACCCACGTAAAAATGCGCCGGACGCCATAGAATGTGTACGGGACCCATGTAAGCGTGCGCTGGACGCCATAGAAAGTGCACGGGACCCATGTGAAAGGGCGCCGGACCCCATATAAAATGAACGGGACCCATGTAAGCGTGCGCCGGACGCCATAGAAAGTGTACGGGACCCATGCAAAAATGCGCCGGACGCCATAGAAAGTGTACGGGACCCATGTAAGAGTGCGCCGGACGCCATAGAAAGTGTACGGGACCCATGTAAGAGTGCGCCGGACGCCATAGAAAGTGTACGGGACCCATGTAAGAGTGCGCCGGACGCCATAGAAAGTGTACGGGACCCATGTAAGAGTGCGCCGGACGCCATAGAAAGTGTACGGGACCCATGTAAGAGTGCGCCGGACGCCATAGAAAGTGTACGGGACCCATGTAAGAGTGCGCCGGACGCCATAGAAAGTGTACGGGACCCATGTAAGAGTGCGCCGGACGCCATAGAAAGTGTACGCGACCCATGTAGGAGTGCGCCGGACGCCATAGAAAGTGTACGGGACTCATGTAAGAGTGCGCCAGACGCCATAGAAAGTGTACGGGACCCATGTAAGAGTGCGCCGAACGCCATAGAAAGTGTACGGGACGCATGTAAGAGTGCGCTACGCCATAGAAAGTGTACGGGACCCATGTAAGAGTGCGCCGGACGCCATAGAAAGTGTACGGGACCCATGTAAGAGTGCGCCGAACGCCATAGAAAGTGCACGGGACCCATGTAAGAGTGCGCCGGACGCCGGATAGAGTGTACGGGACCCAAGTAAGAGTGCGCAGGACGCCATAGAAAGTGTACGGGACCAATGTAAGAGTGCGCCAGACGCCATAGAATGTGTACGGGACCCATGTAAGAATGCGCCGGGCGCCATAGAAAGTGTACGGTACCCATTTAAGAGTGCGCCGGACGCCATAGAAAGTGTACGGGACCCATGTAAGAGTGCGCCGGACGCCATAGAAAGTGTACGGGACCCATGTAAGAGTGCGCCGGACGCCATAGAAAGTGCATGGACCCATGTAAGAGTGCGCCGGACGCCATAGAAAGTGTACGGGACCCATGTAAGAGTGCGCCGGACGCCATAGAAAGTGTACGGGACCCATGTAAGAGTGCGCCGGACGCCATAAAAAGTGTACGGGACCCATGTAAGAGTGCGCCGGACGCCATAGAAAGTGTACGGGACCCATGTAAGAGTGCGCCGGACGCCATAGAAAGTGTACGGGACCCATGTAAGAGTGCGCCGGACGCCATAGAAAGTGTACGGGACCCATGTAAGAGTGCGCCGGACGCCATAGAAAGTGTACGGGACCCATGTAAGAGTGCGCCGGACGCCATAGAAAGTGTACGGACCCATGTAAGAGTGCGCCGGACGCCATAGAAAGTGTACGGGACCACGTAAGAGTGCGCAGACGCCATAGAAGTGTACGGGGACCCATGTAAGAGTGCGCCGGACGCCATAGAAAGTGTACGGGACCCATGTAAGAGTGCGCCGGACGCCATAGAAAGTGTACGGGACCCATGTAAGAGTGCGCCGGACGCCATAGAAAGTGTACGACCCATGTAAGAGTGCGCCGGACGCCATAGAAAGTGTACGGGACCATGTAAGAGTGCGCCGGACGCCATAGAAAGTGTACGGGACCCATGTAAGAGTGCGCCGGACGCCATAGAAAGTGTACGGGACCCATGTAAGAGTGCGCCGGACGCCATAGAAAGTGTACGGGACCCATGTAAGAGTGCGCCGGACGCCATAGAAAGTGTACGGGACCCATGTAAGAGTGCGCCAGACGCCATAGAAAGTGTACGGGACCCATGTAAGAGTGCGCAGACGCCATAGAAAGTGTACGGGACCCATGTAAGAGTGCGCCGGACGCCATAGAAAGTGTACGGGACCCATGTAAGAGTGCGCCGGACGCCATAGAAAGTGTACGGGACCCATGTAAGAGTGCGCCGGACGCCATAGAAAGTGTACGGGACCCATGTAAGAGTGCGCCGGACGCCATAGAAAGTGTACGGGACCCATGTAAGAGTGCGCCGGACGCCATAGAAAGTGTACGGACCCATGTAAGAGTGCGCAGACGCCATAGAAAGTGTACGGGACCCATGTAAGAGTGCGCCGGACGCCATAGAAAGTGTACGGGACCCATGTAAGAGTGCGCCGGACGCCATAGAAAGTGTCCGAGACCCATGTAAGAGTCCGCCGGACGCCATAGAAAGTGTATGGGACCCATGTAAGAGTGCGCCAGACGCCATAGAAAGGGTAAGGGACCCATGTAAGAGTGCGCCGGACGCCATAGAAAGTGTACGGGACCCATGTAAGAGTGCGCCGGACGCCATAGAAAGTGTACGGGACCCATGTAAGAGTGCGCCGGACGCCATAGAAAGTGTACGGGACCCATGTAAGAGTGCGCCGGACGCCCATAGAAAGTGTACGGGACCAATGTAAGCGTGCGCCGGACGCCATAGAAAGTGTACGACCCATGTAAGAGTGCGCCGGACGCCATAGAAAGTGTACGGGACCCATGTAAGAGTGCGCCGGACGCCATAGAAAGTGTACGGGACCCATGTAAGAGTGCGCCGGACGCCATAGAAAGTGTACGGGACCCATGTAAGAGTGCGCCGGACGCCATAGAAAGTGTACGGGACCCATGTAAGAGTGCGCCGGACGCCATAGAAAGTGTACGGGACCCATGTAAGAGTGCGCCGGACGCCATAGAAAATGTACGGGACCCATGTAAGAGTGCGCCGGACGCCATAGAAAGTGTACGGGACCCATGTAAGAGTGCGCCGGACGCCATATAAAGTGTACGGGACCCATGTAAGAGTGCGCCGGACGCCATAGAAAGTGTACGGGACCCATGTAAGAGTGCGCCGGACGCCATAGAAAGTGTACGGGACCCATGTAAGAGTGCGCCGGACGCCATAGAAAGTGTACGGGACCCATGTAAGAGTGCGCCGGACGCCATAGAAAGTGTCGGGGACCCATGTAAGAGTGCGCGGGACGCCATAGAAAGTGTACGGGACCCATGTAAGAGTGCGCCGGACGCCATAGAAAGTGTACGGGACCCATGTAAGAGTGCGCCGGACGCCATAGAAAGTGTACGGGACCCATGTAAGAGTGCGCCGGACGCCATAGAAAGTGTACGGGACCCATGTAAGAGTGCGCCGGACGCCATAGAAAGTGTACGGGACCCATGTAAGAGTGCGCCGGACGCCATAGAAAGTGTACGGGACCCATGTAAGAGTGCGCCGGACGCCATAGAAAGTGTACGGACCCATGTAAGAGTGCGCCGGACGCCATGATAGAAAGTGTACGGGACCCATGTAAGAGTGCGCCGGACGCCATAGAAAGTGTACGGGACCCATGTAAGAGTGCGCAGACGCCATAGAAAGTGTACGGGACCTATGTAAGAGTGCGCCGGACGCCATAGAAAGTGTACGGGACCCATGTAAGAGTGCGCCGGACGCCATAGAAAAAGCACGGGACTCATGTAAGATTGCGCCGGACGCCATATCAAGCGTGCGGGACCCATGTAAGAGTGCGCCAGACGCCATAGAAAGAGTACGGTACCCATGTAGGAGGGCGCAGGATGCCATAGAAAGTGTACGGGACCCATGTAAGAGTGCGCCGGACGCCATGGAAAGTGTACGGGACCCATGTAAGAGCTGGCGCGACCCATGGTGATGCCGGACGCCATAGAAAATGAACGGGACACATGTGAGAGTGCGCCAGACGCCATAGAAAGTGTAGGGGACTCATGTATGAGGGCGCCGGACGTCATGGAAAGTGTACGGGGCCCATGTGAGAGTGCGACAGACGTCATTGAAAGTGTAAGGGACCCATGTAAGAGGGCGCCGGACGTCATGGAAAGTGTACGGGACTCATGTAAGAGTGCGCCAGGACGCCATAGAAAGTGTACGTGGACCCATGTAAGAGTGCGCCGGACGCCATAGAAAGTGTACGGGACTCATGTAAGAGTGCGCCGGACGCAGTAGAAAGTGTACGGGACCCATGTAAGAGTGCGCCGGACGCCATAGAAAGTGTACGGGACCCATGTAAGAGTGCGCTAAGCGCCATAGAAAGTGTACGGGACCCATGTAAGAGTGCGCCGGACGCCATAGAAAGTGTACGGAACCCATGTAAGCGTGCGCCGGACGCCATAGAAAGTGTACGGAACCCATGTAAAAGTGCGCCGGACGCCATAAAAAGTATACGGGACCCATGTAAGCGTGCGTCGTACGCCATAGAAAGTGTACGGGACCCATGTAAGCGGGCGCCGGACGCAATAGAAAGTGTACGGGACCAATGTAAGAGTGCGCCAGACGCCATAGAAAGTGTACGGGACCCATGTAAGAGTGCGCCGGACGCCATAGAAAGTGTACGGGACCCATGTAAGAGTGCGCCGGACGCCATAGAAAGTGTACGGGACCCATGTAAAAGTGCGCCAGACGCCATAGAAAGTGTACGGGACCCATGTAAGAGTGCGCCGGACGCCATAGAAAGTGTACGGGACCCATGTAAGAGTGCGCCGGACGCCATAGAAAGTGGACGGGACCCATGTAAGAGTGCGCCGGACGCCATAGAAAGTGTACGGGACCCATGTAAGAGTGCGCCGGACGCCATAGAAAGTGTACGGGACCCATGTAAGCGTGCGCCGGACGCCATAGAAAGTGTACGGGACCCATGTAAAAGTGCGCCGCACGCCGGATGTGTACGGGATCCATGTAAGAGTGCGCCGGACGCCATAGAAAGTGTACGGGACCCATTTAAGAGTGCGCCGGACGCCATAGAAAGTGTACGGGACCTATGTAAGAGCGCCAGACGAAATAGAAAGTGTACGTGACCTTGCATATAGGATTGCGCCAGACGCCATAGAAAGTGTACGGGACCTACCTGAGAGTGCGCCGGACGGCATAGAAAATGTACGTGACCTTGCATATAGGATTGCGCCAGACGCCATAGAAAGTGTACGGGACCTATGTAAGAGCGCGCCAGACGCCACTGAAAGTGTACGGGACCTATGTAAGAGTGTGCCAGACGCCATAGAAAGTGTGCGGGACGCATGTAAGAGTGCGCCTGACGCCATGGAAAGTGTACGAAACCCATGTAAGAGTGCGCCAGACGCCATAGAAAGTGTACGGGACCCATGTAAGAGTGCGCCGGACGCCATATAAAGTGTACGGGCCCCATGTAAGAGTGCGCCGGACGCCAGAGAAAGGGTACGGAACTCATGTGAGAGTGCGCCAGACGCCAGAGAAAGTGTACGGAACCCATGTAAGAGTGCGCCAGACGCCATAGAAAGTGTACGGGACCCATGTAAGAGTGCGCCGGACGCCATAGAAAGTGTACGGGACCCATGTAAGAGTGCGCCGGACGCCACAGAAAGTGTACGGGACCCATGTAAGAGTGCGCCAGACGCCATTGAATGTGTACGGGACCCATGTAAAAGTGCGCTAGACGCCATAGAAAGCGTACGGGACCCATGTAAGAGTGCGCCGGACGCCATAGAAAGTGTACGGAACCCATGTAAAAGTGCGCCGGACGCCATAGAAAGTGTACGGGACCCATGTAAGAGCGCGCCAGACGCCATAGAAAGTGTACGGGACCCATGTAAGAGCGCGCCAGACGGCATAGAAAGTGTGCGGGACGCATGTAAGAGCGAGCCAGACACCATTGAAAGTGTACGGACCCATGTAAGAGTGCGCCGGACGCCATAGAAAGTGTACGGGACCCATGTAAGAGTGCGCCGGACGCCATAGAAAGTGTACGGGACCCATGTAAGAGTGCGCCAGACGCCACAGAAAATGTACGTGACTCATTGAAGAGGGCGCCTGACGTCATGGAAAGTGTACGGGACGTATGTAAGAGTGCGCCAGGCGCCATAGAAAGAGTGCGGGACCCATGTGAGAGGGCGCCAGACCCCATAGAAAAATGTACGGGACCCATGTAAGAGTGCGCCAGACGCCATAGAAAGTGTACGGGACCCATGTAAGAGTGCGCGACGCCATAGAAAGTGTACGGAACCCATGTAAGAGCGCCAGACGCCATAGAAAGTGTACGGTGCCCATGTAAGAGTGCACCAGGCGCCATAGAAAGAGTGCGGGACCCATGTAAGAAGGCGCCAGACGCCATAGAAAATGTACGTGACCTTGCATATAGGATTGCGCCAGACGCCATAGAAAATGTACGGGACCCATGTAAGAGGGCGCCGGACGTCATGGAAAGTGTACGGGCCCCAATTAAGAGTGCGCCAGACGCCACAGAAAAAGCACGGGACTCATGTAGGAGTGCGCCAGACGCCATAGAAAGTGTACGTGACCCATGTAAGAGTGCGCCGGACGCCATAGAAAGTGTACGGGACCCATGTAAGAGTGCGCCAGACGCCATAGAAAGTGTACGGGACCCATGTAAGAGTGCGCCAGACGCCATAGAAAGTGTACGGGACCCATGTAAGAGTGCGCCAGACGCCATAGAAAGTGTACGGGACCCATGTAAGAGTGCGCCAGACGCCATAGAAAGTGTACGGGACCCATGTAAGAGTGCGCCGGACGCCATAGAAAGTGTACGGGACCCATGTAAGAGTGCGCCAGACGCCATAGAAAGTGTACGGGACCCATGTAAGAGTGCGCCGGACGCCATAGAAAGTGTACGGGACCCATGTAAGAGTGCGCCGGACGCCAGAGAAAGTGTACGGGACCCATGTAAGAGTGCGCCGGACGCCATAGAAAGTGTACGGGACCCATGTAAGAGTGCGCCAGACGCCATAGAAAGTGTACGGGACCCATGTAAGAGTGCGCCGGACGCCATAGAAAGTATACGGGACCCATGTAAGCGTGCGCCGGACGCCATTGAAAGTGTACGGGACCCATGTAAAAATGCGCCGGACGCCATAGAAAGTGTACGGGACCCATGTAAGAGTGCGCCAGGCGCCATATAAAAAGTAGGGGACCCATGTAAGCGTGCGCCGGACGCCATTGAAAGTTTACGGGACCCATGTAAAAATACGCCAGACGCCATAGAAAGTGTACGGGACCCATGTAGGAGTGCGCCGGACGCCATAAAAACTGTACGGGACCCATGTAAGAGTGCGCCGTATGCCATAGAAAGTGTGCGGGATCCATGTTAGAGTGCTCCGGACGCCTTAGAAAGTATGCGGGACCCATGTAAGAGTGCGCCAGACGCCATAGAAAGTGTACGGGACCCATGTAAGAGTGCGACGGACGCAATAGAAAGTGTACACGACTCATGTAAGAGTGCGCCGGACGCAATAGAAAGTGTACGGGATCAATGTAAGAGTGCACCGGACGCCATAGAAAGTGTTCGGTACCAATGTAAGAGTGCGCCAGACGCCATGGAAAGTGAACGGGACCCATGTAAGAGTGCGACGGACGCAATAGAAAGTGTACGGGACTCATGTAAGAGTGCGCCGGACGCAATAGAAAGTGTACGGGACCCATGTAAGAGTGCGCCAGACGCCACAGAAAGTGTACGGGACCCATGTAAGCGTGCGCCGGACGCCATAGAAAGTGTACGGAACCCACGTAAAAGTGCGCCGGACGCCGGATAATGTGTACGGGATCCATGTAAGAGTGCGCCGGATGCCATAAAAAGTGTACGGGACCCATGTAAGAGTGCGCCGTACGCCATAGAAAGTGTACGGGACCCATGTAAGCGTGCGCCAGACGCCAGAAAGTGTACGGAACCCATGTAAGAGCGCCAGACGCCATAGAAAGTGTACGGGACCCATGTAAGAGTGCGCCGGACGCCATAGAAGGTGTACGGGACCCATGTAAGAGTGCGCCGAACGCCATAGAAGGTGTACGGGACCCATGTAAGAGTGCGCCAGACGCCATAGAAAGTGTACGGAACCCATGTAAGAGTGCGCTGACGCCATGGAAAGTGCACGGAACCCATGTAAGAGCGCCAGACGCCATAGAAAGTGTACGGGACCCATGTAAGAGTGCGCCAGACGCCATAGAAAGTGTACGGGACCCATGTAAGAGTGCGCCGGACGCCATAGAAAGTGTACGGGACCCATGTAAGCGTGCGCCGGACGCCATAGTAAGGGTACGGGACCCATGTAAGAGTGGGCCAGTCGCCATAGAAAGGGTACGGGACCCATGTAATAGTGCGCCAGGCACCATAGAAAGGGTACGGGACCCATGTAAGAGTGCGCCAGACGCCACTGAAAGTGTACGGGACCTATGTAAGAGTGCGCCAGACGCCATAGAAAAAGTACGCGACCCATGTAAGAGTGCGCCAGACGCCATAGAAGGTGTGCGGGACGCATGTAAGAGCGCGCCAGACGCCATTGAAAGTGTACGGGACCCAATTAAGAGTGCGCCAGACGCCGTAGAAAATGAACGGGACCCATGTAAGAGTGCGCCGGACGCCATAGAAAGTGTACGGAACCCATGTAAGAGTGCGCCGGACGCCATAGAAAGTGTACGGGACCCATGTAAGAGTGCAGCAGACGAAATAGAAAGTGTACGGGACCCATGTAAGAGTGCGCCGGACGCCAGAAAATGTACGGGACCCATGTAAGAGGGCTCCGGACGTCATGGAAGGTGTACGGGACGTATGTAAGAGTGCGCCAGGCGCCATAGAAAGTGTACGGGACCCATGTAAGAGTGCCAGACGGCATAGAAAGTGCACGGGACCTATGTAAGAGTGCGCCAGACGCCACAGAAAATGTACGGGACCCATGCGTAAGAATGTGCAAGCCGGACGCCATAGAAAGTGTACGGGACCCATGTAAGAGAGTGCGCCGGACGCCATAGAAAGTGTACGGGACCCATGTAAGAGTGCGCCGGACGCCATAGAAAGTGTACGGACCCATGTAAGAGTGCGCCGGACGCCATAGAAAGTGTACGGGACCCATGTAAGAGTGCGCCGGACGCCATAGAAAGTGTACGGGACCCATGTAAGAGTGCGCCGGACGCCATAGAAAGTGTACGGGACACATGTAAGAGTGCGCCAGACGCCATAGAATAGTGTACAGGACCCATGTAAGAGTGCGCCGGACGCCATAGAAAGTGTACGGGACCCATGTAAGAGTGCGCCGGACGCCATAGAAAGTGTACGGGACACATGTAAGAGTGCGCCGGACGCCATAGGAATGTGTACGGGACCCATGTAAGATGTGCGCCAGACGCCATAGAAAGTGTACGGGACCCATGTAAGAGTGCGCCGGACGCCATAGAAAGTGTACGGGACCCATGTAAGAGTGCGCCGGACGCCGGATAGATGCGTGTACGGGACCCATGTAAGAGTGCGCCAGACGCCATAAGAAAGTGTACGGGACCCATGTGAGAGTGCGCCTACGCCATAGAAAGTGTACGGGACCCATGTAAGAGTGCGCCGGACGCCATAGAAAGTGTACGGACCCATGTAAGCGTGCGCCGGACGCCATAGAAAGGGTACGGACCCATGTAAGAGTGCGCCAGCCGTCGTGTAGAAAGTGTGTACGGGACCCATGTAAGAGTGCGCTGGACGCCATAGAAAGTGTGCGGGACCCATGTAAGCGTGCGCCGGACGCCATAGAAAGTGTGCGGGATCCATGTTAGAGTGCTCCGGACGCCTTAGAAAGTATGCGGGACCCATGTAAGAGTGCGCCAGACGCCATAGAAAGTGTACGGGACCCATGTAAGAGTGCGCCGGAGGCCAGAAAGTGCATGGACCCATGTAAGAGTGCGCCGGACGCCATAGAAAGTGTACGGGACCCATGTGAGAGTGCAGCCTACGCCATAGAAAGCGGAATGTGCGGGAGCCACGTAAGAGTGCACCAGATGCCATAGA
>JAPDOI010001011.1:232500-238618 GCA_029168955.1 Aplectana chamaeleonis | reverse complement strand
CCAAGCACTTTGCCGGCGCGCTGTGCTCTCCTTACTTCTGGGTCCTGACCACTTTTACCGGCGCCCTACGTACTCCCAGCGGTCCCGTCCAAAGTTCCTGGCGCTCTACGCGGGACCACCCTGTCCCGCCCACTCTTTCCGGTGCCCTACGTACTCCCAGTTAGCTCCCATCCAAAGTTCCCGGCGCTCTACGCACTCACTCTGGTCTCCACCACTTTTCCGGGCGCACTGCGCACTTCCACTTTGGGTCTCGACCACATTTTCTGGGGCTCTGAGCACTCCTACTCTGGGTCCCGGACCACTTTTTCCTGGCACTCAGCACTACATTTGAATCCCAAGCACTTTGCCGGCGCGCCGTGCTCTCCTACTTGGGTCCTTGACCACTTTTTCCGGTGCCCTACGCACTCCCAGTTAGGTCCCGTCCAAAGTTCCCACGCTCACGCATTCCACCTTCTGGGCCTCCACCACTTTTCCGGCGCACTGCGCACTTCCACTTGGGTCTCGACCACATTTTCTGGGGCTCTGAGCACTCCTACTTGGGTCCCGACCCTTTTTCCTGGCACCTTGTGCACTACATTTGAATCCCAAGCACTTTGCCGGCGCGCTGTGCTCTCCTACTTGGGTCCTGACCACTTTTTCCGGTGCCCTACGTACTCCCAGTTAGGTCCCGTCCAAAGTTCCCGGCGCTCTACGCACTCCCACTTGGGTCTCCACGACTTTTCCGGCGCACTGCGCACTTCCACTTGGGTCTCGACCACATTTTCTGGTGCGCTGTGCACTCCCACTTGGGGCCCGACCACTTTTTCCGGCGCGCTGTGCTCTCCTACTTGGGTCTCGACCACATTTTCTGGGGCTCTGAGCACTCCTACTTGGGTCCCGACCCTTTTTCCTGGCACCTTGTGCACTACATTTGGATCCCAAGCACTTTGCCGGCGCGCTGTGCTCTCCTACTTGGGTCCTGACCACTTTTTCCGGTGCCCTACGTACTCCCAGTTAGGTCCCGTCCAAAGTTCCCGGCGCTCTACGCACTCCCACTTGGGTCTCCACCACTTTTCCGGCGCACTGCGCACTTCCACTTGGGTCTCGACCACATTTTCTGGTGCTCTGAGCACTCCTACTTGGGTCCCGACCCGTTTTCCTGGCACCTTGTGCACTACATTTGGATCCCAAGCACTTTGCCGGCGCGCTGTGCTCTCCTACTTGGGTCCTGACCACTTTTACCGGCGCCCTACGTACTCCCAGTTAGGTCCCGTCCAAAGTTCCTGGCGCTCTACGCACTCCCACTTGGGTCCCGCCCACTTTTACCGGCGCCCTACGCAATCCCAGTTAGGTCCCATCCAAAGTTCCCGGCGCTCTACGCACTCCCACTTGGGTCTCCACCACTTTTCCGGCGCACTGCGCACTTCCACTTGGGTCTCGACCACATTTTCTGGGGCTCTGAGCACTCCTACTTGGGTCCCGACCCTTTTTCCTGGCACCTTGTGCACTACATTTGAATCCCAAGCACTTTGCCGGCGCGCTGTGCTCTCCTACTTGGGTCCTGACCACTTTTTCCGGTGCCCTACGTACTCCCAGTTAGGTCCCGTCCAAAGTTCCCGGCGCTCTACGCACTCCCACTTGGGTCTCCACGACTTTTCCGGCGCACTGCGCACTTCCACTTGGGTCTCGACCACATTTTCTGGGGCTCTGAGCACTTTACTTGGGTCCCGACCCTTTTCCCAGTACCTTGTGCAATTACATTTGAATCCTGCACACTTTGCCGGCGCGCTGTGCTTCCTCCTTACTGGGTCCTTCGACCTCACTTTTCCGGTGCCCTACGTACTCCCAGTTGAGTCCCGCGCGCGCGCGCGCAAGTTCCAAGAGCGGCGCTCTACGCAGACTTCATCACCAAGCCTCCCCCACTTTTCCGGCGCACTGCGCACTTCCACTTGGGTCTCGACCACATTTTCTGGTGCGCTGTGCACTCCTACTCGGGTCCCGACCACTTTTTCCGGCGCGCTATGCACTTCCAGTTGGGTTCCGCCCACTTTTTTAGGTGCACTGTGCACTTCCACGTGGGTCTCGACCACTTTTTCCGGCGCACTGCGCACTTCCACTTGGGTCTCGTCCACATTTCCTGATGCTCTGAGCACTCCTACTTGGGCCCCGACCCTTTTTCCCGGCGCCCTACGCACTCCCACTTGGGTCCCGTCCACTTTTACCGGCGCCCTACGCAATCCCGGTTAGGTCCCGAGCACTTTTTTCCGGCGCGCTGTGCTCTCCTTCTTGGGTCCCGGGACTCACACTTTACAGCGCCCTACACACTCCCACTGGGTCCCAGGTCCTGTCACGACACTTCCCGGTGCAAGGCTGTGCACTACCAAGAAGTTGGGTCTTCTACCACTTTTCCTGGTGCTCTGAGTACACACATACACACATACAGCATACACATCAACAAGAAGGCATCTACACAGCTGCACACTCTCTACTTGGGTCCCGGACCCTTTTTCCTGCCTCTTTGTGCACTCAAGCAAGCAAGCTGCATGTAAAGGGATCTCAAGCACTTTGTCATCAGCTGCGCTCTCCTTCTGGAATCCTGACCACTTTCTTCGGGGCCTTTACGTACCCCCAGTTAGAGGCCCGTCAAAAGTTCCCGGCGCTCTACGCACTCCCACCATAAATCCCGCGTCCCGCACACTTTTACCGGCAGCCCTACGTACTCCCAGTTAGGTCCCGTCCAAAGTCTTTATATTTCACGCACTCCCACTGGGCTCTCCACCACCTTTCCGGCACACGGCGCACCTCCACTACAAGTGTGTCACGACCATTTTTCTGGGGCTCTGAGCACTCCCTACTTGGGTCCCTGACCCCTTTTTCCTGGCACCTTGTGCACTACATTTGAATCCCAAGCACTGTTTGGCGCGCTGTGCTCTCCTACTTGGGTCCACAGGCAAAGGGGACCACTTTTTCCGGTGCCCTACGTACTCCCCATGTTAGGGGTCCCGTCCCAAAGTTCCCTGGCGCCTGACGCCACTCCCACTCTGGGTCTCTCTAACGACTCTTTTTCTCCGGGCGCACTGCGCAAGACTTCACCAACTTTGGGTCTTTGACCCACATTTTCTGGTGCGCTGTGCACTCCTACTCTGGTCCTGACCACTTTTTCTGGCGCGCTGGTGCAATTCACACTTCAATGTCTGGCCCACTTTTTTAGGTGTAATGTGCACTTCAATGTGTGGGCCCAGACCACTATGCAACAAGGCGGACTGCGATTTTTCCACTTGGGTCTCGTCCACATTTCCTGATGCTCTGAGCACTCCTACTTGGGCCCCGACCCTTTTTCCGGGCGCCCTACGCACTCCCACTTGGGTCCTGTGTCCACCTCCTTTACCGGCGCTCCTTGTACGCCCTCCCTCCCCTCCCCGGTTGCAAACCCTCCCCCAAAAAAAAACGAAGTATCATCATCAGGTCAAACCTGAGCACTTTTTTCCGGCGCGCTGTGCTCTCCTTCTTGGGTCCCGACCACACTTTTGCGGCGCCCTACGCACTCCCACTTCGGTCCTGTCCACATTTCCCGGTGCGCTGTGCACTACCAGTTGGGTCTCGACCACTTTTTCCGGTGCTCTGAGCACTCCTACTTGGGTCCCGACCCTTTTTCCTTGCTCCTTGTGCACTACAGTTGGATCTCAAGCACTTTGCCGGCGCGCTGCGCTCTCCTTCTTGGGTCCCGACCACTTTTCCGGGGCCCTACGTACTCCCAGTTAGGTCCCGTCAAAAGTTCCCTGGCGCTTCTACGTGCACCCCACTCTGCAGGTCCCGCCCACTTTTACCGGCGCCTCTACGCAATCCCAGTTAGGTCCCACTCCAAAGTTCCCGGCGCCTCTACGCCGCCGCACTCCCACTCTGGGTCCCCACCCACTTTCTTACCGGCCCCCTTTACGCGCAATCCCACTCCGGTCCCGCCCGCCTCTCTCACCAGCGCGTTGTAGACTCCTACTGGTCCTGGACCATTTTTTCCGGCGCCCTACGCAAATCCCACCTCTGGGTCTCGACCACATTTTCCGGTGCGCTGCCAGGCACTTGCACCACTTGGCCTCCACCACTTTTCTTGGGGCTCTGAGCACTCCTACTTGGGTCCCGACCCTTTTTCCTGGCACCTTGTGCACTAGCATTTGGGATCCCAAGCACTTTGCCGGGCGCGCTGTGCTCCCCTACTTGGGTCCTTGACCACTTTTTTCCGGTGCCCTACGTACTTCCCAGTTTGGTCCCGTCCAAAGTTCCCGGCGCCTCTACGCACTCCCACTCTGGGTCTCCACCACTTTTCCGGCGCACTGCGCACTTCCACTTGGGTCTCGACCACATTTCCTTCTGAGTGCTCTGAGCGACTCCTAGCCTGGGTCCCGACCCGTTTTCCTGGAGCACCTTGTGCACTACATATATTGGATCCCTAGCACTTCTAAGCCGGCGCGCTGGAAAGCTCTCCTACTTGGGTCCCGACCACTTTTACCGGTGCCCTATGTACTCCCAGTTGGATCCCGTCTAAAGTTCCCGATGCCCTACGCACTCCCACTTGGGTCCCGCCCACTTTTACCGGTGCCCTACGCAATCCCAGTTAGGTCCCATCCAAAGTTCCCGGCGCTCTACGCACTCCCACTTGGGTCCCGCCCACTTTTACCGGCGCCCTACGCAATCCCACTCCGGTCCCGCCCGCCTTCACCAGCGCGCTGTGGACTCCTACTTTGGTCCCGACCCTTTTTCCGGCGCCCTACGCAATCTTACCACTCTGGGCGTCTCGACCATTTTCCGGTGCCCTACGTACTCCCAAAGTCAGGTCCCGTCCAAAGTTCCCGGCGCCTTCTACGTGCATCTCCTACTTCCCGTCTCGACCACTTTTTCCGGCGCACTGCGCACTTCCACTTGGGTCTCGACAACATTTTCTGGTGCTCTGAGCACTCCTACTTGGGTCCCGACCCTTTTTCCTGGCACCTTGTGCACTGTAGAGTTGATCCCAAGCACTTCTGCCGGCGCGCTTTGCTCTCTCCCTACTCTGGGTCCTGACCACTTTTCCGGTGCCCTACGTAATCTCCCAGTTAGGTCCCGTCCAAAGTTCCCGGCGCCCCACGCACTCCCACTTCTGGGTCCCGCCCACTATTACCGGCGCAAGGTCTACGCAATCCCACCCGGTCCTGGGCGCCTTCCACCAGCGCGCTGTGGGACTCCTACTTGGGTCTCCCAGACCAGCCATTTCCTCGGGATGCGCTGTGCACTCCTACTTGGGGCCCGACCACTTTTTCCGGTGCGCTGTGCTCTCCTACGTTGGTCCCAACCACTTTTCCGACGCCCTATGCACTCCCACTCCGGTCCCGCCCGCCTTCACCAGCGCGCTGTGGACTCCTACTTCGGTTCCGACCATTTTTCCGGCGCCCTACGCAATCCCACTTGGGTCTCGACCACATTTTCCGGTGCCCTACGTACTCCCAGTTAGGTCCCGTCCAAAGTTCCCGGCGCTCTACGCACTCCCACTTGGGTCTCCACCACTTTTCCGGCGCACTGCGCACTTCCACTTGGGTCTCGACCACATTTTCTGGGGCTCTGAGCACTCCTACTTGGGTCCCGACCCTTTTTCCTGGCACCTTGTGCACTAGAGTTGGATCCCAAGCACTTTGCCGGCGCGCTTTGCTCTCCTACTTGGGTCCTGACCACTTTTTCCGGTGCCCTACGTACTCCCAGTTAGGTCCCATCCAAAGTTCCCGGCGCTCTACGCACTCCCACTTGGGTCCCGCCCACTTTTACCGGCGCCCTACGCAATCCCACTCCGGTCCCGCCCGCCTTCACCAGCGCGCTGTGGACTCCTACTTCGGTCCCGACCATTTTTTCCGGCGCCCTACGCAATCCCACTTGGGTCTCGACCACATTTTCCGGTGCGCTGTGCACTCCCACTTGGGGCCCGACCACTTTTTCCGGTGCGCTGTGCTCTCCTACGTTGGTCCCAACCACTTTTCCGACGCCCTATGCACTCCCACTCCGGTCCCGCCCGCCTTCACCAGCGCGCTGTGGACTCCTACTTGGGTCCGGACCATTCTTTCCGGCGCCCTACGCAATCCCATTCGAGTCCCGCTCACTTTTATCGGTGCGTTGTGCG